>CAMZMU010000040.1:73304502-73572288 GCA_947311845.1 Poa pratensis | reverse complement strand
AGCCTGCTTTGTAGCAGGCAGAATTGGATGTTAAAGCCGAAGATATATGGTTGGTTATCGCAAGAGATGACAAGAGCTCAGTATGGGATTCATGCTCAGTCTGCTAGAAGAATGGAGTGCCCGACAGTTTGTTTACATTGTCATTCCTGATAAATCTCTTTAAATTTGTGTGGGACTGTGTTTGTACGCTCATGTGATAAATCTCTACAGCATGAATGGCAACATAAAGCACACCGAAGGTTGGGAGTGACGTTATTTCCAGCCTATTTGATGTCGTTATAGGTTGATTAGGATTGCAGTCAAGCTCCCCATATATACATGATTCTATTCTTTCTGAAAATTCACACTATTTCTTGATTTATCCTTTTATAATTTTAGTAGTAAATATGTGCGTGCCAGGTTTTACTAATTTATTTCCTAACTGGCCTTTGTTCTGTGGTGATGGCATTTTCATATAATGGTACAAGCTTCATCTTTGAATGATCTCACAATTTTTTTCCGAGGTGTCACAAGAATGTTAAGAGAAACTAAAAATGCTTTTGGCATGTAATATGACTTTTCATAGACAAAACTAATTAGTTGTAGAGACAATGTAAATTCTTGTTTTTAAATTGCATAAAAATGGCATTTAGGTCTTGAGGTCGTTGTAGATTGTTACAGCTGCCGCCTGATGGTTGTTGGCATGGAGTGGGATGAGCCACCTATGAGTTTTGAACCACTGGCTTTTGTGTTGGGACATCTCCGGTGATAAATGTAGGGCTCCGCAAGGTGTTGAGGAAGAAGCCAGGAAGGGACTCACATGACACTTTACGGTGGATATGTTGCACGTGAAGACAAAAAATATTTGTGCATCACCACCAAGTTTGGGCAGCGGCAACTGGTGCCGATGTTGCCATCTTGTTTGTGTGAGAAGGTGGACCGGCTTGAGAGATTTCATATACCTCATTCTTTAGAAGGCAAGGGGCAAGGGTGTTGAAACATGATACGCAGCAGAAAATTCACGAGACGTCGTTGAGCAATTGTATGGACATGCGTTGCACATACACGTGGCATGGCAGGATCACACAACGAAACGATTTGTGCATCACCTGTCAACTATGTGGTCAATGGCCACGAGTACAACAAAGGGTACTACCTAGCCGATGGCATCTATCCAAAGTGGGCAACATTTGTGAAGAGCGTCCCCAACCCTCGCGGGAACAAAGCTTGTCATTTTGCCGCTGAACAAGAGAGCGCCAGGAAGGATGTCGAGCGGGCATTTGGAGTGCTGCAGCAAAGGTTTGATATCGTTCGGTATCCTGCTCTGACATGGTCGAATGAGCAAATGTGTGAGGTGATGAATTGTTGTGTCATCCTGCACAACATGATCATCGAGAGTGAGCGCTATAATCCAGTGCATGATCATATGCCATATGACTTTGAGGGTTCTCATGCACAGGTTGATCACAACGTGCCGGCAGATTTTGCTGATTATATCTCAATGCATTTGGAAATTCATGATGAAAATACTCATAATGCACTCCAAACTGATCTAGCGGAGCATTTGTGGGCACGCCGGGGCATGGCAGCGACAGAGGAGGAAGAGGAAGACGTTTGAACTTTATTTTATATATTTGAACTATTAAATATTGTATTTGAACTATTACATATTTATGTATGTTTTATTTTTCCTTTCACAAAATATTGAAATTCATGTAAAAAACCCTTTTGGGGCGCCCCTTTGGGCGCCGCGAGTGGGGAACGCGGGCGCCCAAATGGCGCACCTTATCCGGACAGCGCCCATTTGGGCGCCGCGACTGGAGATGCTCTAAGCACAATCCACTATGCAATATAACATCATATAAATCGGAAGCTCTATTATAGCATGTTATATTATCAGGTAACAATGTAAAATCACACATGGAAAAAACAGGAGCATGTCAATATTATGTATTTTTTACCAGTGACCTGGTCAAGTCAGTTGTTTTCACACATGGGGTTAACTTATGAACAAATGCAATCATCTAATTCTTCCAGCAGAAAACATAAACAGCTCAAAGGAAGACCTGCTCGATGAAAAAAAAATGCAATCCTCTAATTGATTCCTTCTTGTACTGCAAGATAAACTGGACAACTTCAGAAACATGAGAATGTTTCCTAGCACACCTACAATAGGAAAAACAAATGACATAGATAACACACATGCAAAGAGAAATACATATCTGTAGAAGGGAGGGTTCTAGCAAATCAGCCTATAGTGAACAATTGACCTTTATGATCGTGTAACCTGCATATATAGGTTTATGGAGCCTGCATTTCCCAGGCTTACATATATTCTTATATTATAATAAGTCCTTTAACAGCACACATTGGCAGGTTCAGACAGTGCAAGGCACAACCTTGTTCTTTTATGTTCTTCAATCCTCAAAGAATGCCAGCTCTAGCTAGTATTGGAGGTTCTCGACCATCCCTCAACAGCAAGAAATTCTGCGTTATAGATTCCTACAAAAAGAGCATTAAGAAAGGTGTGTTATACTTTCAGAAATAGAAGTCCTCCAAGTATCAGAAAGTAATGACCTGCAATAATAAAGGGCATCCATTTAGCTGAAACAAATATACCTGCATAACACAATGAACTTTACAAACAAAGAGCCGCCATTTAGCTGAAACAAATATACCTGCAAGATACAATGAACTGCAGAAACAAAGGACATGCGTTTAGCTGAAACAAATTACCAGTAAGATGTATTGAGGAGGTAAATCACTATTCAATAAAAATCACATCTACAGTTTAGTGATCCCACGGACATCTTGACTCCACTGAACTCTTGACTCCTTGAACAGAGAACATCCCATGCCTAAATAAAAAATGAATACAAAACATATTATTTTCCTAAACTACTTATTTAAATTAAAACATGCTAAAACAACAGTACCGATACACCATTTGATTCAGTGTATGGTCGCTGTAGCAGTATGACAGAGTTCCATAAATCTTCTAAACACATAAGGCACCAGCCAAATTAAGCCTCTTACAGTGAACAAATACACCATCCGGAGTAAGTAACTACCTATTTTTATCTAATGTCCCTGTTAATCATGAATTATTAGATGTGGTGATGTTGCTGCAGTACCCAAGATCTATTTTTCTCGCCCGTGAAATGACATGAATACTTAATTTGGTTCAGCATGGATTTTCTACGGTTTCATACATCGAACAGAAACAATGTCTAGTCATTTGTACTGTTGGAAAATGACATGAGGCCAAGCAAAGAATTAGAATTAGCTGCAACATGAATATCACCGGTACCTGGTCGTTCCACCTGATGCGATTGCTCATATGAGATGATCGACTACCAAATCAGCACGGAGCTGCCAATAGCAACAGCCCAAGCGACCGCAATGCTCGCAGCGCACAGGTGAATTTGACCAACAGTAGCACATCGCATTCTCCAATCTTGGGATACCATGGCCCGATCCAGAGCGCCATCCACCGCGATCTGAATCATTCATCGCCGGGGTTGGATCAAGATTACATGGAGCACCCATCCAATCAATAAGCTCGGCAACATGAAAATTATTCACGTGCGTGAGTACCAGCGTGGAGGCTGCACATGAGGGTGCACATGAGGCCGATCTTCTTGAGGATGAAGCTGGCGCCGATGAATGCGCTGGACGACGATCTCGGAGGCCGCCCACACGCGCACCATCTCTTCGCGATCGATCACCTGGAGGTCGCTCATGACCCAAATGACGGCCACGCCTCCCGTGCACAAGCTGGTGGCGGCGGCGACGCGTGGAACTGATTCGCGTGGAGAGGAGACGGCGGGGCAGGGGCGCCGTGGGCGGAGCAGTTATCATCCGGGATCGTGCGAGTAGTTTTTCTCTTCGTCTGCCTGGCAGAGTAATCGTCTGCCAATGCTAACTACTAAGTGCACCCGAGCCTCCTATTAGACTAATGTAGGCCGTTAGATCTCCGTTGGATCTCATTAGGTGGAAAATTCTGGTGGTACAGATTAGTCTGTGTACACACGATGGGGTGGCTTTAGGAAAGAAATAGTTTGCTAGTAAATTTGCACGTGCATTTACTCGAGTCGAAGTAGCAGAAAATATTTCAATTTAAAGATATGTGTTTTCACTAATAAGCCAATGTAGTACACATGCACACGTGCAATGCACGTCTATATAATCCGTTAAAACACTTCATACTGACCGATATAAAATCAACGAATGGATTCAGAAGTTTGATAACCAATAATAGGAAATCGTTAAAAAATATATTTTCAAATCAGTTCATTAACCCCTGAAAAAAGCTACCAGTAAAGATCGCAGATCGACCATAAATCATCTCAGGTTGAAAATGTACACATTATTCTGATTAAGAATAATACATTGTACAATTGTTTCCCACTGGCTTTTCTTTTAACTGACAAGCTCTCATTGTTCAACATGGAATGTCCCGTGAATCCTTCCATCATTGGTCATGTGTATGTGCCAGAACAAAGTTATATTATCACTCTGAAAAACAATCGACTCACGGAATTATCCCATACATGGCATCTAAGTTCAGTTTGAAAGTTTATTTTCAACTCTTGTCAAAAGTAATGTGAGGATCTATGATCACGTTATTAAATTGAAGACAGTGCAATACGGGCACTAAAATCTTTCATGAACATAGTGGGTTTAACACGCGTATCTGCAAATTTTCTCATCCAAATTCAGTAAGAAGAATCAAGATGTCAGTTTTTCTGTTAGTTTCACGCCTAATATGAACCAATCAGACAAGCCACTATCATATTAACTCCATCTCCGTTTATTGATCTCCGTATCATGTGCCCGGAAAATGTTGATGGTGCCTGAGTTCAAATTGTACATACCATGAACATATTTGCAGAATTAGAAGAATACGTACATGCTATCAATGGAGTTAATCCAAGAATCACACATACATAAGCTAATAGAAAAGTAATGAGCTGCAGCCTGCAAGATACAACGCAGGTTAATTTCCATGGAACCACCTAACATATTTTTGGTAAGTTTGGGTTTCTGCGATCTCAGCAAGTGTTGTGGACAAAGGATTATATCTCACAGGCTTGAATGCCTATTTCTATAAGCAAAAACTTGCCAAGTTTCAGCACTTAAGAAGGAACAGAAGATAATCTGAAAACGCTTGGCTGCACTTCGTCAAAATCAGAACGAATCATGCAGAGTTGGGATCATCCGTCAAAGGTACCGAGCCCGTAATATTTTTTGCTGAGCAATAGCAACATGCTGGAACAGTACGCCTCAACAAAACCTAACGACCTTCGACCATACTTTAGTCAGATTTATTTCTTTTAATATCATATTGATGCTACAAATGTCGCATGCAACAATTTTTGAATAACAAAGAGCAGAGTATGCAGAAGTGCAGACTGCAGGATTGCGTAGTATTGATAGAGACAAAACACACAGCCTCGATGCCGTCCTTCCACACGCGCGCTGGTGTGGACCGCATCTCCCTCCGCGATCATCACTGTCGGCAGGCCCTCCACGGCAAACTGAGCCGCTGCCCGCCCGCCCTTGGCCGGATGCTCGTTCTCGGCCTCAGCGGTGACCTGCTCGAACAGCAGCATTCCATCGATATCTCCGTCGTCGAGGAACGACGTCTCGAACTCGATGTCGCCGACGCCGCCGTCGTGTGGGCGCGGCGGCGGAGGCCTGGGCGATGGCGTGCGATCGTTGGGCGGCGGCCCGGCCGAACAGGACGGCGGGCGTGTGTGCGCGACGGTGACGGACTGCAGGGCCTGTTCTCACGCGTGTTTTTTTCCGAGGGGTTTCCTATCATGATTGTTTTTAGCGCCCGTTGAGGCGGCCGCCTGGTGCTTGAGCGCTTGCAGCGCCAGCACTCCACGCCCATCGTGATCGCTCCGCTCTGTGTTAGTCTGCATTGCTGCCTCCGCTGCTTCTGATCGGAGAAGGATTTGGATTGTACAGCCCGTTGACGGCGGCAGCCGGAGCACCCGGCAGCGCTAGCACTCCACGCTCATCGCGATCCGCTCCGCTCTGCTAGTCTGCTCTGCCGCGTCTGCTTCTGATCGAGAAGGAGAAGGATTTGGACTGTATAGAGTTTAGATTAAGGAACAGTTTTTGTTAGGCGGTGGCAATGTATGTAATTTTCACGAAAATGAAAAGGTGCGTTGAGTTGTCAAACATTGGAGCGATCTGGAACGTTTATCAAATATTGAACGGATCAAATTTAATGTATCCCGAACATGTTTAAATTTAATGTATCCCGAACATGTTTGCTCTTTTAATAATAGTATAGATATAGATAGTGTAGACTAGTGGGTTGGCGTCAAGCCCCTATTCGACGAGCGCTGCTATGCGATAGTTTCCGTCCGACGTCTGTACAATGGAAACCGAAAGCCTTCGATGCTATCTGTACAACGGAAACCGAAGGCATGTTGGGCCGACGGATGTTGGCATCGTACAGAGATCGGACACCAAGTATCGGACGCAAAGCAATTCCGCTATTCGACCAAGTGATGGAGACTATCGTCCATCCCTGCTTCAGTGCGCTATCACACGTGTGGTAAGGTTCAAGGTTTGTAGTCCATCCCTGCTTCAGTGCGCTATCACACGTGTGGTAAGGTTCAAGGTTTGTAGACCTCGCGGCCTCAACCAATTGGTTCCGAACGACATTGGTAATGTCTAAAATTGGTGGGCAAGAAGAAATTTTGGCTAGAGCTTAGACAGGGCACTCCAAAAATTCAGTCACTAATAGTGAAGTAGCTAAGAGCATCTCCACCGGGGGCCTCCAAATTCGTGTCCGGCACCCCCAATGGGGCCTCCATTGGGGGTGCCGGACATGTGTCCGCCCATGTTTTCGACCGCGTCCACAACGGCGCACCCCAAACGTCCGCCCCCCAAACGCGAGCAAATCGTCGAACACCTTGCGGGCGGCGGATTTTATTAAACGAGATTTAACAAAATTACAATTTAAAATCTAAACGAGATTTAATAAACTAAACTTAAACTATGCAGGTACCGGCTACACGCTACAGCGTCTAGCCAACCACTACACGCGCCGGCGACGAGGAGAGATGCCGCTCCATGGCCTAGCGAAGGGGAAGAAGATGTGAACCAAGCGCCGGAATCATTAACAGACTTGCATGTCTCGATGATCCAGCGCTGGAAGTTTCATCTACTATTCCCATCGGCTATGGCCTTTAGAAACAAAGCCTCGCCGTGGCTGAGGCTTCTGGTTTCGCGGCCGGCGCGTGGTGGGATTTCATCTACCGCTTGGCCGCCTGATCGGAAGCCTCGTCAGCTTCACCTTGCGCCCCCTTCTCCGGTGGCGGCGGCGCTGCTGACCAAGATGCGCCTGCCGTTTCTATAGGTAGATCGGGCAGCTCGGGGTCGTCGTCGTCGTCCTCGGCTGCGTCGTCGTCGTCCGATGCAGACAACTCCGGCGTTGGTTCCCGCGCCGGTAGGGAGGAAGTCGCCGCCACAGCGCGCCTCGTACTCCGCGTCCACCACGGCGTGCCAGTAGGGCGCCGAGATGGAGTACTTGGGGTCGATCTTCTGCTCGTACGGCATCGCCTGCCACTTCCGCATGATGAAGCCGATGCGCTCCTTGCCGCTGAGCCGCGGCGCCACCGGTGTTCCTCGTCCACCCTTCGGGTAGGGACGCGTCCCCCTCCACCGGCACGCTGTGGCGGCTGCACAGCTGCGCCGTCTCCAGCGACACGACGTACGGAGGCGCGTTGGCTGCCTCATCGAGCCACCGCTCGCGTTCATACGACCTGGCCATCTCCGCCTCCTCGTTGCGGCGACGACGTTCCTCCATCTGCTCGCGGCGTCGCTGGCCGCGGCGCTCGCTTTCCGCCGAGAGGAAGTCGCGATGACGCCGGAGCTCGCGCTCCTCCGGCGTCTCGCGGTTGGCCGCCTTGCTTGGCGGCCGATCTACTGGTGGCGAGTTGGGAGAGGGGAGAAGGGAGAAGCGGTGGTGTGGGGAGAGGAGGGCTGCGACGCGCCGGGTTTTAAAGGCGGCCGGAGGAGCGGGGTTGGGTGGCCTGCATTAACGCGGCCACCGGTTCGCCTGGCCACGCATTGACGCCGACGACGCGTGCGCAGGGCGCCGCCGCGGGCAGCCGCTGCGACTGCAGCACGCATCGCTTCCGTCTGCGCCATGGGAACGGGCGCGGCGTTATTGCGAGGCGTCGCTTCGCTATTGCGAGGTGTGATGACAGGCGAGCCGCCGTCTCGTCGCCTCGCCTTTAAACGCGGCGCAACGGCCTCCTGCCAAGCCCAAGTTAACACAGGGCGAGGCGCTGTGCGTATGACGAGCGGGCCAGTCCTATCAGAAGCATGTCCGCACCCATATCCGGCACCCCGAGAAGGCCTCCAAACTCCTGACAAGGATCTAGAGGCCTCTTCGGGAGTGTCGGACACGATTTTGCTCGGGACGACTCTTTGGGGTACCGCTGGTGGCGTTTTTAGGCGTCCGGACTCCCAATGAGCCTTTGGGAGGTCATTTGGAGGCCTCCGGTGGAGATGCTCTAAGGAGACCTTAGAAGGTTGATGCTCTAAGGAGACCTTAGAAGGTCTTCGAGGGGTGCAAAAGGTCTGGTGTTCGGCCGGCAGTAAGGAAGGGGAGTAGCTTTTTATTGTTGTGGTGAGCGGCGATGCCGTGTGTAACCAAATCATTGTAAAAACACTATTCAATCAATATGCAGCAACACATGACAACTAAAAGATATTTCAAGTTTGAATCCAATTGAACCAAATTTATACTCCCTCCGTTCGGATTTAATTGACACACGTTTTGTTACACATGGATGTATCTAGACACCATACAAGTATAGATACATCCATATTAAGACAAAACCAAGTCAATTAATATGGAACGGCGGCGGCTTCGAAGAAGACTTCGGCAAGGTGGAGTAGTTGGGACAGGGGGCCACTTGCCCGGTCGTTCATCGTCACAAGCACCGCCGCGGCGCGGCGGACGTCCATGGCAGTGGCTCTCATAGGGCAAAAGCTTCCCTGCAAGCGGCAAGACGGTGGTTGGGCTTCTTCGTCTCCGACGCCGGCGTGGTTCGAGTTCTCGATGCTCGTGGTTTCGTTTTCCTCTACGTATTGTACTTGTACTGTGTTTGTGGTCTTTGGTGAATATACGTGGTGAAAAATTGCAAAAAAAAAAATATGGAACGGAGGGAGTATAACGTATTCAACATACATATTATCCATTATCTAATAATCAGCAGAATAGGACATGCCGTCAACAACTAGGAACAAAGTATCGAGTTACTATTAAGGATGGTTTCAGTGAGCTGGTGTGCCAGGTAACAGGTAAGCATAGACAGATAAAACATACATAGCAGTTTACCGACATATATGCTCATTCAAACATGAATCTATCAACGAAGATGAGCAACTGAAAGGGATATAATAGAACAAAGCACCATACTGAATCCAACACCAAAAATCTTTAAAATGCTTAAGTGCCTTGTTCAACAAAACATTAGCGAACTCGATAGAAGATGACTGTTCTAAAGCAGACTTGCATCACAGACACGGGGCATCAATAAGACAACATTACACCGTGTTGGTGGCACGGGTGTAGATCTGCTGGCTAGAGTGGATCGAGACCATACGGATGAGACCACGCTCCTCAAGATCCTTGATAGCCCTACGAGCCAGGGAACCATTGATCTGCAACAGAAATGGCAAAAAGAATTAGCTTGTTGGCAAATGGTATAAATAACAGAATATAAGGCAAAATATTGAGCAGGAACTGGTAACTAGGAATTGGCATCAGGAGCAAGGGCTGTAAGGTATAGAATGTCCTAAAAATAAAATGAGAATGTGTATATTGACATCAATTTAGCACCTACTACTCTTAGCACAAAATTATAACCTGATCATTCTATGAGGAATCGACATATGGTTACAATTAACATCGGGAGAAAAGCAACAGATTTACAGCTCATCCAAAAAATACACAACCTTCTTGTAACATTTAGCTAATAATTCAACGAAACATAAACATATCACTTGAAGCATTTAGCCATAATTCAACACGCATAAAAACATATAGACGCTAGTGGCAGCGATTTGATACGAAGCAGAAGTAATGCTGACCAACACACAAGAACAAGAAAAATTCAAACATGACATTATTTCCAGCGGAGAGACGACATCGGTTCATAGATCGCTGTCGTAACATGACAGAAACAATAGGTTTCATTTACGTCGACTCTTACACTTCAGGAATATGCAAGAAAAAGTAAGCAGGCGCTAAATTAGCAATGGGACATCTACGGATTATACACATGCAAAGAACGACAATATTAACCGCCCAACGAAGATTGGCATGACATCCATCAACTATTAACAGAGAATTTTCGATGTTCAGACATATAGAGCAAAAAAGGGCTGGCGGAGATTACCCGAAGCCTCTCAGAGAGGACGGAAGGTGTGATCTGCTTGTACTTGGGCGCCTCGGCCAGCAGCTTGTCGTAGGTGGCCTGGTCAAACAGCACCGCGTTGTTCACCTTCTCCTTTTGCTTTCCCTTGCTCCACTTCTGCAGGAAGCAACAAATCCACCATGAGAAACCTCGCAGATTCGAAATAACCAACAGCAAGTGAACAAAAATTCAGAAAGAGAGACAGCGTCACCTTCTTCTTCTGCTTGCCACCGCCAGACTTGGCCGGCTTGGACGACGGCGGCGGAGCCTTCTCCTTCTTCGGGGCCTGGGGATAGGACAGGGACATGAAGGGGAGAACAGATTAGCAAGCAGCGGTGAATTCATGGGCTCCAATGGAAGGATTCGAGAGGGATAGAGAACGTACCATCTCGGAAGCGGCGGTGGTCCGGAGAGTGCGGCCGGAGGTGCGAGAGAAGGGAGCAGAGGAACGAAGGCTGTGGCGGCGGCGGAGCTAGGGTTTTCGGAGGGCTGGTGGGATGCAGATATATAGCATGCTCTGTGTCGTCTGGACCGCACGATCGGATCGGAGGGTGGAGGAGGCACTACAGGCGACCGGGTTGCCATGGGCAGGTGTAAATCACACGATCCTGATCAGACGGACAGGAACTTCCATCGTCTACGTGTTCATGTTACATATACTACGTAGTAGACCTCACGATCATTGTTGCACCACATCTAGTTGTTGTTGTTTTTATTTTTGTCTCATAATATCTACTCCCTCCGTTCCTTTTTTTTTTTGAATTTTCAACCTTCATATATTAGGTCAGCAAGCCGCCTCATTAAAAACCTTCCAGTCCCCTTAAGTACCCTGATAAGGAAAAGAGTGCGTCAAAAAACTTGTTGCCTCGAGATCTAAAACATCTTATATTTAGGAACGGAGGGAGTACCTTTTTATTCTCATAACCTCTAAAACACAACGCAAGAACCAATGTGATTCTAGTTGAACCACGGCTAGTTTAGTTTGATCTGATTCGCCTATGCCAGCTATACGTGGCCATGGGAAGCCCGGCCCGGCCTGAAATTTCAGGGCCTAGGCCGCCATGGGCCTGTCTGTGGGTGGGCCTGGGCCTCCGATTTAGGCCCGAATGTCGCATGGGCCTGGGGCTGGGCTTTGTATATTGACGTTTTCAGGAAGAAGCCCGGCCCGAGCCCCGAATGTCGCATGGGCCTGGGCCTGGGCTTTGTATATTGACGTTTTCAGGAAGAAGCCCGGCCCGAGGCCCGAAAGCCCGATGGGATTTTGCGCTCATGGGAGGGTCTGGGCCTGAAATATAGGCCCGAAGGTCGGATGGGTCTGGGCCTAGGCCTGAGATTTTGCCCGTGGGCTTTTTTAGGCCCGGCCCGGCCCATGGCCAGGTATAATTCCAGCCAAAGCCTGGCCAGTCTATTTTTCTTTATCATTTGTTACCCTGCCCTGGCAACACTGGTGGGTAAAACCTGGGATTAAGCAAGGTTCAATGCACCGTAGGTATCGCAACAGTGGAACATGGGGTTCCCCTAGTACCGCCAAAGTGGGTCCACCCCATGTGGGCCCAAGATGAAGATGGACAAGACCAAGACTCAAGTCAAGCTGGCGGGTTCACCGTCAAGACACGCATGGCCTACGTCGACTAAGGGCTCCGGTCCTGGGACCTTCCGGGTCCCCGAACCAAGCAAGAAGGCCAGGAAGGACCCGAGAGCCCGAGTTCCCGGCAGGAGGCCAGGCTCCCTCTCGGGTACTTCCCCACGTCCCTGTGGATAAGCACTCCACCTCACCACGGAAGACTTGGGAAACAAGACGAAGGCAGCGCGGGCGGGAAGCACGTCTCGTGGTGGTGTCAGCTCCTGTCCACCCCGAGGCGGACGCTCCCACCTAACCCAAAGGAGACGCTAGGCTGAGGAGAGGCCACGTCTCCTCCTAAACTAGATGAAGAGGGTCCTTTACCCCGAAGGTCCCTCACGCCCCTCACGTGACCCTGTGGCAACCCCTTAGCCTATAAAAGGAGGACCAAGGCACGGAGGAGGGGGAGGTCGAAGCAAGGACGAACACAAGCTAGAACCAGAGCAAGACTAGACTAGGGTTGCGAAGGTAGAGAGGAAGGCGATCTGCTCCGGGTCAGGATCTGTCCTTCTTCTACCTCCAGCCAAAACCCTTCCGGGTACCTGTCCGGGAGGTTCCATTGTAAGCCACACTATGAAGAACCCATCAATCCAGACATGCAGGAGTAGGGCTTTTAGCCTCCGGGCGGCCTGAACCTGGGTAGCTCCTTGTGTCCCTTTGGTTGCATGCTTTGATCATGGAGAGGAGAGCTTGATCTAGACTCCGCCCAAGAGGACGATTCTCAGCCTCCTTCGCGCCCCGTGCCGACCCTAAAAGGGGGTATCCTATACTCCCGGTGTCCGTGCAACGAGACACGACATCTGGCGCGCCAGGTAGGGGCGCAAGCGCTGGATTCGCCTACATCAGCCGCGACGGCAAGCTCTCCGTCGACAACCTCGGAGTCTACGTCAGGCTCCTCTTTCGTAAGCAAGCTCGTCGTCAAGTTCTTCTTCTGGTTCACGATCTACGGCAAGATCATCAAGAGCTGCCTCGAGCTCCTCGTCCGCGACCGGATCCGCACCAGGAACAGCCGTCTCCTCGGGGCAAGGCAAGCAGCTGCCTCAGTCACAAGCAAGAGTCATGTCGGGAGCTCGGGAGGTCTTTGGAGAGCAAGCGTGCCAGGCATCGCGAAAGGGCTGGGGCTAGAGGAAGCTCTGGGCGTGGCCCGGGCGCTTCTCTCCTTCCCCCAGATCAGTGCAAGAGTGATCCCCGTGCGAAGGCATGGATCAACAGCTTGGAAAACCTGCTGGACTACGCTCTCCAATGCCACGCTCCCACGAGTCCTGCCCCGACCATCGACCACGGCGCTGCCGTCCCTGAGCCACTACCTCCGGCGGAGGAACAGCCGGAGGACCCCCATGGCAAGCGGCCCATGGAACTTCCTGAAGAAGGTGCTGGCCAGAGCTCCAACCCCAGGCGTCGCTCGCGGGAGGACATGGAAGGCCAGGCCAGCCAGCACCTCAAGACCTGCTGCACGTCGTACCCTGCAACCGTCTCCGACCTCTATCACCTAGAGCAAGAAGCTGAGGAGACGCTGCGTCACTACATCTGGAGGTTCCGGGGCGTCGTCGACCGCATTATCCCGAAGTACCTCTGCGAGGCTTCCGTCATCGCCGCATTCCACGTCAACGTCCGCAACCCCAAGATGTGTGAAAAGATGAGTATCCGCGTTGTGGACACCCTGGAGAACTTGTGGGACATAGCCGACCGATGTGCCAGGATGGAAGAAGCTGCTAACCTTCCTCCCCGCAAGAGTCGTTGAAGCAATTCGTGCTGTGTACCCGGAAGAACCGTGTTGCTACAAGATGTACCCTGAAGTGGCCAGTTGTCGTTCAAGAACTTCCATGATGAATAAAAGATAAGTTACCCTCAAACCTGTTTCTGCAGTACGTGTTATCTACTTCTCGGGTAACAGAACATGTGCGGAACTAGAAAGGTAAGGCTCGATGATACGTCCATTTTGCATCACTATTTTATATCATAATTTACTGCTATTCATCGATATATTTCATATTTAGAAGTGTTACTTATGTTATTTTACCTATTTTGCATGTTTGATTAATAATGGAGAATTGGACATCGGAGTCAGGATTCTGCTGGAAAAAGCACCGTCGAGATACACTATTTCGGAAGATCAATAAATCGAAGGAGACATATGGAAGTTCCTATTTTACCAGAAGATGGAGGAGGCCAAAAGGGGAGGCTGAGACGGCACCTGGGGAGCCCAACCCACAGGCTGGCGCGGTGGGCCCCCCTGCCGCGCCACCTGGTGGTTTGGAGGCCCAGGGCCATCCCAGCCGTCCCCCCTTCGCGTACTTGACCCCCTCGGAACCCTAACACACGGAGGAGGGCCATCGAAATATTCCGCCGCCTCCACGAGGCGGAAAACACCAGAGAGCGAAAAGCTCCCCTGCAGGAAGAAATCTGCCGGGGAAATTCCCTCCCGGAGGGGGAAATCGTCGCCATCATCACCGCCATCGAGCTGGACTTCATCGGGATCATCATCATCATCATCTCCACCGCCAACACCATCATCACCGCCGCTGCACCCCGTCTCCGTTGTAACATCTAGGGCTGAATCTTGTCTATTTCATAGGGGAAACTCTCCCGGTGTTGATTACTCTTGTTATTGATGCTATTGGGTGAAACCATTGGACTAAGGTTTATGTTCAGATTGTTATTCATCATCATATCACCTCTGATCATGTTCCGTATGATGTCTTGTGAGTAGTTCGTTTAGTTCTTGAGGACATGGGAGAAGTCTTGATGTTAGTAGTGAACTATGTTGAGTAATATTTAATGGTTTGATGCTTAAGTTGTGGTGTTATTCTTCTAGTGGTGTCATGTGAACGTCGACTACATGATACTTCACCTTTATGGGCCTAGGGAATGCATTGTGTATTCGTTTGCCAATTGTGGGGTTGCCGGAGTGACAGAAACCTGAACACCCGTTGGTATATCGATGCATGAGGGATAGCAGGATCTCAAAGTTTAAGGCTGTGGTTAGTTTAACTTAATTACTTTCTTGTATTTGCGGATGCTTGCAAGGGGTATAATCACAAGTATGTATTAGTCCTAGGAAGGGCGGTGCATTAGCATAGGTTCACCCACACAACACTTATCAAAACAATGAAGATTAATCAACTATATGAAGCGAAAGCACTTGACAATACTCCCGTGTGTCCTCAAGAACGTTTGGTCATTATAAGTACAACAACCGGTTTGTCCTTTGCTGTAGAAAGGATTGGGCCACTCGCTGCAACTATTACTACTGCATTTTATTTACTTGTACTTTATTTATCTGTCATATCAAAAACTCCTAAAAACTCGTCTGTGAGCATTTACAGTGAATCCTTCATCAAAACCGCTTGTCAACACCTTCTGCTCCTCGTTGGGTTCGACACTCTTATTTATCGAAAGTACTACGATACACCCCCTATACTTGTGGGTTATCAAGACTATTTTCTGGCGCCGTTGATGGGGAGTGTAGCGCTATTGGTAAGTGGAATTGGTAAGGGAAACATTTATTGTACGTGCTGTTTTTATTTTTGCCTGCTGCTATATCTCATTATGGAGGGGTCTTCTCTGAATTCCTATTTGGGAAAACAACTACCACTGCTAAGGTAGTAGAGGAGGCGTCAGATGAGCAAGTAATACCGTTCAAAATTCGTATGGAAATTGTTGAACGTGTCACAAATAACCGCTATGCAGGAGATGGAACTGTCCATCCTGGAGATCATTTGTTATTTCTGCATGAATTGTGCGAGTTATTTAAGTGTGCAGGTATCTCGATGGGAGAAGTTAAGAAGAAATTGTTCTCTCTATCACTGTCTGGTAAAGTTGCACATTGGTATAAACTGCTGAAGAATGGGTATTCTCTTGGATGGGAGGAAATTGTACCTCTCTTTTACTCCAAATTCTATCCTCCAAGTGAGATTCATAAGGATCGGAACCTCATATATAACTTCTGGCCCTATGATGGAGAGAGTATCGCTCAAGCGTGGGGGAGATTGAAGGCAATAATGCTCAAATGTCCCATTCATGAGCTTCCGGTAATATTGTTATTGATAACTTTTATGCAAGACTCTCCTTTCAAGATAAAACTCTATTGGATACTGGTGGCTCTAGGTTAATAGTGCCAGAAACAATTGCTTGTACGTCACACGTCAGTTGGGAACCCCAAGAGGAAGGTATGATGAGTGCAGCAGTAAGTTTTCCCTCAGTATGAAACCAAGGTTTAATCGACCAGTAGGAAAACGAGGTTTGCTTCGAAGGTGTTGGTGAGGAGTGTAGTGCGGCGCAACACCAGGGATTCCGGTGCCAACGTGGAACCTGCACAACACAATCAAATTACTTTGCCCCAACTTAACAGTGAGGTTGTCAATCTCACCGGCTTGCTGAAAACAAAGGGTTAAACGTATCGAATGGAAAATGATGTTTGTTTGCATAAAACAGTAGAGAACAATGATTGCAGTAGATTGTATTTCAGATGTAAAAGAATGGACCGGGGTCCACAGTTCACTAGTGGTGTCTCTCCAATAAGATAACTAACATGCTGGGTAAACAAATTACAGCTGGGCAATTGACAATTGATAAGTGCATATAACATGCATGTGTGAGCTGTGGTGTCTACTATGAGATTCATTTGGGCATTACGACAAAGTACATAGACCGCTATCCAGCATGCATCTATGCCTAAATAGTCCACTTTCCGGTTAACATCCGTACCCCTTCCAGTATTAAGTTGCAAGCAACAGACAATTGCATTAAGTAATGTGCGTAATGTAAACAATACATTCATCCTTGAATAAAGCATTGCTGTTTTACCCCTAGTGGCAACAACACATCTACAACCTTAGAACTTGCTGTCACTATCCCAGGTTAAATAGAGGTTGAACCCAACTATCATGCATAAATACCCCCTCTTGGAGTTACAAGTATTCACGTGGCCAAGGCTTCAACAAGTAACGGAGAGCATGCAAGATCACAAATGACATAGACATGATAATATAATATTCAGCTCCACATAGGTATCAATATAAGTCAGATCCCAGCAAACACAACATGTAGCATTACAATAAGATGATCTTGATCATGATAGGCAGCTCACAAGATCTAAACATGATGGCACAAGTGGAGAAGACAACCATCTAGCTACTGCTATGGACCCATAGTCCAAGGATGAACTACTCACGCATCACTCCGGAGGCGGGCATGGCGATGTAGAGCCCTCCGGTGATGATTCCCCTCTCCGGCAGGGTGCCGGGAAGAGCTTCAGAACCCCCCGAGTTAGGGTTGACGACGGCGGCGGCAGCGAATATGTTCTGGATGAAAGGCTCGGTGTTTTAGGGTTTTCGCGTCTCGGGGAATAAATAGGCGAAGGGGCGATGTCGGCGGACCCCCGAGGGGCCCAAACCACCTAGGCGCGGTGGGCCCCTGCCGCGCCAGTGTGGTTTGGCCACCTCGTGGCTCTTCGTCTCTCCTTCGGACTCCGTGTACGTGCTGGAAAAATAGGGACTGGCCTTTTGTTTCGTGCAATTCCGAGAATATTTCCAGAAGTAACTTTCTGAAACCAAAAACAGCAGAAAACAGGGAACTGGCACTGTGGCATCTTGTTAATAGGTTAGTCCCAGAAAATGCATAAAAGTGATACGAAGTGTATATAAAACATGTAGCAAATGGTATAATATAAGCATGGAACAGCAGAAATTATGGATACGTTGGAGACGTATCAAGCATCCCCAAGCTTAGTTCTACTCGTCCTCGAGTAGGTAAAACGATAACAACAAATAATTTCTGAGGAGACATGCTTTCACACAATCTTGATCAATATATTGCAAGGCTCATGTCATGAATGAAGTGACTCAAAGCAATGATCTATAGTTTGCTAACAAATAGATAAAGAGTAAACAATGAATCATATAAGCAAAAACTTTTCATGAATAGTACTTTCAAGACAAGCATCAAAAAGTTTTGCATAAGAGGTAACTCATAAAGCAATAGATTCAAAGTAAAAGGCATTGAAGCAACACAAAGGATGATTAAGTTTCAGCATTTGCTTTCAACTTGTAACATGTATATCTCATGGATAGTTGTCAACATAAAGCAATATAACAAGTGCAATAAGTAAATATGTAAGAATCAATGCACACAAAGTTGACACAAGTGTTTGCTTCTAAGATAGAAAGGAGTAGGTAAACTGACTCAACATAAAGTAAAAGATAGGCCCTTCGCAGAGGGAAGCAGGGATTAAATCATGTGCTAGAGCTTTTTAAGTTTTCGAAAGCATATAGAGAGCACAAAATAAGTATTTGAGAGGTGTTTGTTGTTGTCAACGAATGGTAGTGGGCACTCTAACCCCCTTGTCAACCAGACTTTCAAAGAGCGGCTCCCATGAAGGACGTTATCTCTACCAGCAAGGTAGATCATCCCTCTTCTCTTTTGTTTACACATGTATTTTAGTTTCTTTATAGATGACACTCCTCCCAACCTTTTGCTTACACAAGCCATGGCTAACCGAATCCTCGGGTGCCTTCCAACATTCACATACCATGGAGGAGTGTCTATTGCAAAATTAAGTTGCTTACTGATAAATCAGGGCAAAACATGTGAAGAGAATTATTAATGAAAGTTGTAATTAATTGGGGCTGGGCACCCCGTTGCCAGCTCTTTTTGCAAATTATTGGATAAGCGTGAAGTAAATGACAAGATTGAAAGATAAAACACCACATACTTCCTCATGAGCTATAAAACATTGACACAAATAAGGAGTAATAAAGTTTTGAATAGTTTAAAGGTAGCACATGAAATATTTACTTGGAATGGCAGGAAATACCACATAGTAGGTAGGTATGGTGGACACAAATGGCATGGGTTTTGGCTCAAGTTTTGGATGCACGAGAAGCATTCCCTCTCAGTACAGAGTTTAGGCTAGCAAGGTTGTTTGAAGCAAACACAAGTATAAACCGGTACAGCAAGAATCACATAAAAACATATTGCAAGTATTATAAGACTCTACACTGTCTTCCTTGTTGCTCAAACATTTTACCAGAAAATATCTAGACCTTAGAGAGAACAAATATGCATCCCAAGTCTCAACAAGCTCTACGGTAGTTCTCCACTACTAGGCTTTAACTACATGATGCAAGAGCTTAAACATGATCTACTTGAGAGCTCAAAACAATTGCAAAGCATCAAATCAAAACAAGACAATGATCTACAAGAATGCATATGTCTTTTCCAATACCAACTACTACATGTAGCATTTTCTTTCTTCCAAACAAACACCAATAATTTATTAAACATAAACTCTCCAAATGATAATATAATGCAGCAAGAGAGTATTTATAAACAAGTGCTAACAGCTCGAAGAGATGCATGAAAAACAGGAGCTAAAAGCACTGCAGTAGCTAGTTAAGAATACTCAACAAATATAAGTGAAGAACATGAGTATTCACATGAAAAAGCGGAGCGTGTCTCTCTCCCACACAAGGATTGCTAGGATCCGAATTTATTCAAACAAAAACAAAAATAAAAACACACAGACGCTCCAAGTAAAGCGCATAAGATGTGAAAGAATTAAAATATAGTTTCACTAGAGATGACCTGATAAGTTTGTTGATGAAGAAGGGGATGCCTTGGGCATCCCCAAGCTTAGACGCTTGAGTCTCTCTGAATATGGTTGGGATGAACCACGGGGGCATCCCCAAGCTTAGGCTTTTCACTCTTCTTGATCACATAATATCACCCTTCTCGCTTGATCCTTGAAAACTTCCTTCACACCAAACTCAAGACAGTTCTCATTAGAGGGTTAGTGCATAATCAAAAATTCTCATATTCTGTAATGATACAATCAATCCCAAAGCTTCTGGACATTAGCTACAGCCACCAATGCTTTGTGGAGCAAAGAAATCCACACAAACACAGTAAAAGAGCGAATGCAAAACAAAAGGCAGAATCTGTCAAAAACAGAACAGTCTGGAATGACGAATTTTTTCGAGGCACTTAAGTTGCTCAGATGGATCTGGCCTAAAATAATGAAAGTTGCGTACATATCTCAGGAATATGCGTGATTTTTCTCAGAATTTTTTGAATTTTCTACAGGGAGATAAGCTCAAATCCGTGACAGCTAAAAATCTGTCACTGCGCAGAAATCCAAATCTTGCATCAACTTTCAATATAGAACTTTACTTGGCACAACATTGCGATAAAATAAAGATACAAAGGAGTTGCTACAGAAGTAACAAAATCCTTGACTCAAAGAAAACAAAAATAACAGCAAATAAAAACGATGGGTTGTCTCCCATAAGCGCTTTTCTTTAACGCCTTTCAGCTAGGCGCAGAAAGTGAAAATCAAGTGTTGTCAAGAGAAGAAGCATCAACATCATAACTTGCTCTAACAATAGAGTCAAAAGGTAACTTCATTCTCTTCCTAGGGAAGTGTTCCATACCTTTCTTGAGAGGAAATTGGTACCTTATATTACCTTCTTTCATATCAATGATGGCACCAACAGTTCGAAGAAAAGGTCTTCCCAAAACAATAGGACAAGATGCATTGCATTCAATATCCATAACAATAAAATCAACGGGGACAAGGTTATCTTTTACCGTAATAAAAACATCATTAACTCGCCCCAAAGGTTTCTTCATAGCATTATCAGCGAGAAAAACATCCAAATAACAATGTTCCAAAGGTGGCAAATCAAGAATATCATAAAGCTTCTTGGGCAAAACTGAAACACTTGCACCAAGATCACACAAGGCATTGCAAAAAAATCATTCACCTTTACCTTAATGATGGGTTCCCAACCATCTTCTAATTTCCTAGGAATAGAAGCTTTAAGTTTCAACTTCTCCTCCCTAGCTTGCAAAAGAGCATTTGTAATATGCTTTGTAAAAGCCAAATTAATAGTGCTAGCATTGGGACTTCTAGCTAATTTTTGCAAGAACATAATAACTTCAGAGATGTTACAATCATCAAAATCAAAATCATTATTGTCAATGGTGGTGGAACCATTGTCTCCAATAGTTTGAAAAATTTCAGCACTTTTATCAGAAAAAGTTTCAGCAGTTTTAGGCAATTTCAAACGCTTTGCAGAAGTAGTAGAGACATTATCAACACCAATAACATTACCATCAATAGTAGGAGGTTTACTAGCATGTGAAACATTAGCATTACTAGTGGTGGTGATAGTACAAACTCTAACTATACTATTCTCTTTTTCAAGTTCTTCCTCTTTTTCCCACCTAGCATGCAATTCAGCCAACATCCTAATATTATTATCAATTCGAACTTGGATGGCATTTGCTGTAGCAAATGACTTATATCTTTAACTTCATTAGGCATAACTTTCAGTTTTAGAATTTCAACATCATGAGCAAGACTATCAACTTTAGAGACAAGATCATCAATTTTTTCAAACTTTTCCTCAACAGTTTTATTGAAAGCTTTTTGTGTGCTAATAAATTCTTTAAGCATAGCTTCAAGATCAGAGGACACACTTCTATTGTTGCTGTAGGAATTACCATAAGAATTGCCATAACCATTTGAAGGATAAGGCTTATAATTGTTGCTACCAAAATTATTCCTATAAGCATTGTTGTTGAAGTTGTTGTTTTTAATGAAGTTTACATCAACATGCTCTTCTTGAGCAACCAATGAAGCTAAAGGAACATTATTAGGATCAACATGAGATCTACCATTCACAAGCATAGACATAATAGCATCAATCTTATCACTCAAAGAGGAGGTTTCTTCAACAGAATTTACCTTCTTACCTTGAGGAGCTCTTTCGGTGTGCCATTCGGAATAGTTGATCATCATATCATCAAGTAGCTTTGTTGCTGCACCTAAAGTGATGGACATAAAGGTTCCTCCAGAGGCTGAATCCAATAAGTTCCTTGAGGAAAAATTTAATCCTGCATAAAAGGTTTGGATGATCATCCAAGTAGTCAGTCCATGAGTGGGACAATTCTTCACCAAAGATTTCATTCTTTCCCAAGCTTGAGCAACATGTTCATTATCAAGTTGTTTAAAATTCATAATGCTACTTCTCAAGGATATAATCTTAGCAGGAGGATAATATTTCCCTATGAAAGCATCTTTGCATTTTGTCCAAGAATTAATACTATTTCTAGGCAAAGAAAGCAACCATTCTTTAGCTCTTCCTCTCAAGGAGAAAGGAAAAAGTTTCAGTTTTATAATATCCCCATCCATATCCTTATACTTTTGCATTTCACAAAGTTCAACAAAGTTATTAAGATGGGCAGCAGCATCATCAGTACTAACACCAGAAAATTGCTCTTTCATAACAAGATTTAATAGAGCAGGTTTAATTTCATAAAATTCTGCTGTAGAAGCAGGTGGAGCAATAGGAGTGCATATGAAATCATTGTTGTTTGTGCTAGTGAAGTCACACAACTTAGTGTTCTCAGGAGTACTCATTTTGAAAAACAAAATAAACTGAATTAAACAAGTAACTAATTTTTTTGTGTTTTTGATATAAAGAAGCAAACAAGACTAAATAAAAATAAACTAAGCAAGACAAATAACAAAGTAAAGAGATTGGGTGTGAGAGACTCCCCTTGCAGAAGCAATTCTGTTTTCCCCGGCAACGGCGCCAGAAAACGTGTTGGTGGCTCTAGGTTAATAGTGCCAGAAACAATGCTTGTACGTCACACGTCAGTTGGGAACCCCAAGAGGAAGGTATGATGAGTGCAGCAGTAAGTTTTCCCTCAGTATGAAACCAAGGTTTAATCGACCAGTAGGAAAACGAGGTTTGCTTCGAAGGTGTTGGTGAGGAGTGTAGTGCGGCGCAACACCAGGGATTCCGGTGCCAACGTGGAACCTGCACAACACAATCAAATTACTTTGCCCCAACTTAACAGTGAGGTTGTCAATCTCACCGGCTTGCTGAAAACAAAGGGTTAAACGTATCGAATGGAAAATGATGTTTGTTTGCATAAAACAGTAGAGAACAATGATTGCAGTAGATTGTATTTCAGATGTAAAAGAATGGACCGGGGTCCACAGTTCACTAGTGGTGTCTCTCCAATAAGATAACTAACATGCTGGGTAAACAAATTACAGCTGGGCAATTGACAATTGATAAGTGCATATAACATGCATGTGTGAGCTGTGGTGTCTACTATGAGATTCATTTGGGCATTACGACAAAGTACATAGACCGCTATCCAGCATGCATCTATGCCTAAATAGTCCACTTTCCGGTTAACATCCGTACCCCTTCCAGTATTAAGTTGCAAGCAACAGACAATTGCATTAAGTAATGTGCGTAATGTAAACAATACATTCATCCTTGAATAAAGCATTGCTGTTTTACCCCTAGTGGCAACAACACATCTACAACCTTAGAACTTGCTGTCACTATCCCAGGTTAAATAGAGGTTGAACCCAACTATCATGCATAAATACCCCCTCTTGGAGTTACAAGTATTCACGTGGCCAAGGCTTCAACAAGTAACGGAGAGCATGCAAGATCACAAATGACATAGACATGATAATATAATATTCAGCTCCACATAGGTATCAATATAAGTCAGATCCCAGCAAACACAACATGTAGCATTACAATAAGATGATCTTGATCATGATAGGCAGCTCACAAGATCTAAACATGATGGCACAAGTGGAGAAGACAACCATCTAGCTACTGCTATGGACCCATAGTCCAAGGATGAACTACTCACGCATCACTCCGGAGGCGGGCATGGCGATGTAGAGCCCTCCGGTGATGATTCCCCTCTCCGGCAGGGTGCCGGGAAGAGCTTCAGAACCCCCCGAGTTAGGGTTGACGACGGCGGCGGCAGCGAATATGTTCTGGATGAAAGGCTCGGTGTTTTAGGGTTTTCGCGTCTCGGGGAATAAATAGGCGAAGGGGCGATGTCGGCGGACCCCCGAGGGGCCCAAACCACCTGCAGGCGCGGTGGGGCCCCTGCCGCGCCTAGTGTGGTTTGGCCACCTCGTGGCTCTTCGTCTCTCCTTCGGACTCCGTGTACGTGCTGGAAAAATAGGGACTGGCCTTTTGTTTCGTGCAATTCCGAGAATATTTCCAGAAGTAACTTTCTGAAACCAAAAACAGCAGAAAACAGGGAACTGGCACTGTGGCATCTTGTTAATAGGTTAGTCCCAGAAAATGCATAAAAGTGATACGAAGTGTATATAAAACATGTAGCAAATGGTATAATATAAGCATGGAACAGCAGAAATTATGGATACGTTGGAGACGTATCAGATACCACTTGTGCTGGATCGTTCACTCGTAATAAAGAAGAGTTTAAGTGGGACCTTCTTGATCGGATTCAGGAGAACACTGAAGGATGGGAGAATGACAAAGGTAGGGAGTCAGGTATAAACTATGACTTTGAGTGTGTTAAAAATTTATGGATACTGATGATTATCGCAAAATTAGCACTACTTATGGTCTTGACTCTCAAATTGTTGCAAACTTTTATAAAGCCTTTGCTTCCTATTTCGGTTTGCCGAAGGAGGGTTTTAAAAATTATCATGAACCATATAAAGATGAATCTGTTTCTCATATATCTAAAGGTGTTGAGGTTAATGTTGCTGATCGCATTATTCCAGAACCTTATATTGAAAAAGTTCCTTTTCCTAATAAGATTAAGGAACATACTATCATAACTGGTGTTGTTAGTAAAAGTAATAAGAAAACTACCAAACCTGATGAGCAAATAACTGTTGAACCTGTTGTAGCATTGGTTAAAGATCTTGTCACTGAAAATTTAGAAGATAGACACATTATCTTTTGTGAGGATGCTTCTAATATTGTCTCACATCCTAAAAGTTCTAGGAAGTCTAGTGTTCCTGTGCTTTCTGTTGGGATAGGTGATCATTGCTATTATGGTTTATGTGATATTGGTGCAAGTTCTAGTGCTATTCCTTATGAGCTTTACAGGGAAATTATGCACGAAATTGCTCCTTGTAAACTTGAAGAGATTGATGTGGTTATTCAGCTTGCTAATAGGGAAACTATCTCTCCAATTGGTATCATTAGAGATGTCGAAGTCCTTTGTGGTAAGACTAAATACCCTGCTGATTTTCTTGTACTTGGGTCGGCTGCCAATGATAGTTGTCCTATTATTTTTGGTAGACCTTTTCTGAATACTTGTGGTGCTGTTATAGATTGTAAGAAAGAGAAAATCTTTACTAAATTTGCTGGTGAATCTTATGAATTCAATTTCTCTAAATTTGCTAAAGCACCTTATGAAACTGAATTGCCTAGTGAGGATTTTGAAATTGCTCAACTTGCATCTATTGTTCTTGCTCCTAACAATGCTTTGCAGCAACATATGGAGAATCATGAAAGTGAGAACTTCAGGGAAGAAAGGAATGAGCTTGATGAAGTATTCCTTCGTCAACCTATGCTCAAACACAATTTACCTGTGGAAGATTTGGGTACCACAATGCCACCCAAGGAGGATCCTGTTTTTGATTTGAAACCTCTGCCTGATAATCTTAAATATGCTTATATTGATGATAAGAAAATATATCCTGTTATTATCAGCTCTAAACTTTCAGGTACAGAGGAGGAAAGGTTATTGGGAGTGTTGAGGAAACACCGCGGAGCTATGGGATATACTCTTGATGACCTGAAGGGAATTTCTCCTACTATATGTCAGCACGCCATCAACATGGAACCTGATGCAAAGCCTGTTGTTGAGCATCAGCGTCGTTTAATACCCAAGATGAAAGAAGTGGTAAGAAATGAGGTATTAAAACTTCTTGAAGCTGGTATTATTTATCCTATTGCTGATAGTAGATGGGTAAGTCCTGTGCACTGCGTTCCTAAGAAAGGAGGAATTACCGTTGTTCCTAATGAAAATGATGAACTAATTCCTCAAAGAGTAGTAGTTGGTTATAGGATGTGCATTGATTTTAGAAAGGTTAACAAAGTAACTAAGAAAGATCATTATCCTTTGCCTTTTATTGATCAAATGCTTGAGAGGTTGTCCAAGAAAACTCACTTTTGTTTCCTTGATGGGTATTCTGGGTTTTCTCAAATTGCTGTGAGAGCGCAAGATCAAGAGAAAACTACTTTTACTTGTCCTTATGGAACTTATGCTTATAGACGTATGCCTTTTGGTTTATGTAATGCTCCTGCTACTTTTCAAAGATGCATGTCTGCTATTTTTCATGGCTTTTGTGAGGAAATTGTGGAAGTCTTCATGGACGATTTCTCCGTCTATGGAACTTCCTTTGATAATTGTTTGCACAACCTTGACAAAGTTTTGCAGAGATGTGAAGAAACTAGCCTTGTTCTTAATTGGGAGAAATGCCACTTTATGGTTAATGAAGGAATTGTTCTTGGACACAAAATTTCTGAAAGAGGTATTGAAGTTGATCGAGCTAAAGTGGAGGCAATTGAAAAGATGCCTTGTCCCAAAGATGTTAAAGGTATTCGTAGTATTCTTGGTCATGCTGGTTTTTATAGGAGGTTTATTAAAGATTTCTCTAAAATTTCCAAGCCTCTTACTAATCTTCTTCAAAAAGATGTACCCTTTGTTTTTGATGATGATTGTAAGGAAGCTTTTGAAACTTTGAAAAAGGCTTTAATCACCGCTCCTGTAGTTGAACCACCTGATTGGAATTTACCTTTTGAAATTATGTGTGATGCTAGTGATTATGCTGTAGGCGCTGTTCTTGGGCAGCGAGTAGATAAAAAGTTAAATGTTATTCATTATGCTAGTAAAACTCTTGATTCTGCTCAAAAGAATTATGCCACTACTGAAAAAGAATTTCTAGCTGTAGTTTTTGCTTGTGACAAATTTCGACCCTACATAGTTGATTCGAAAGTCACTATTCATACTGATCATGCTGCAATTAGATACCTTATGGAAAAGAAAGATGCTAAGCCAAGGCTTATTAGATGGGTACTTCTTTTGCAAGAATTTGATTTGCATATCATAGATAGAAAAGGTGCTGAAAATCCTGTTGCTGATAATTTGTCTAGATTGGAAAGCATTCCTTATGATCCTATTCCTGTTAATGATAGCTTTCCAAATGAACAATTGGCTGCAATAAGTGTAAGTTCGCGAGATAGTCCTTGGTATGCTGATTATGCTAACTTTATTGTTTCCAAGTACTTGCCTCCAACCTTTTCAGCTCAGCAAAGAAGGAAATTCTTTTATGACTTGCGGCATTACTTTTGGGATGACCCACACTTATATAAAGAAGGAGTCGATGGTATTATGCGAAGATGTGTTCCTGAATATGAACAACAGGAAATACTGAGGAAATGCCATGGAAGTGCTTATGGAGGGCATCACGCTGGAGATAGAACTGCGCAGAAAGTTCTACAATCAGGTTTTTATTGGCCTACCCTCTTTAAGGATGCAAGAAAGTTTATTTTATCTTGTGATGAATGTCAAAGGGTTGGTAATATCTCTAGACGCAATGAAATGCCTATGAGTTATTCTCTTGTTATTGAACCATTTGATTGTTGGGGATTCGACTTCATGGGTCCTTTTCCTTCTTCACAAGGTAATACTCATATACTTGTTGCTGTTGATTATGTCACTAAATGGGTAGAAGCTATACCTACTAAAAGTGCTGATGGTGAGACCTCTTTAAAAATGCTTCAAGATGTCATTTTTCCTAGGTTTGGTGTACCTAGATATCTTATGACTGATGGAGGTTCTCATTTTATCCATGGTGGTTTTAGAAAGACTCTTGCTAAATATGGTGTTAATCATAGAATTGCTTCAGCCTATCATCCTCAAACTAGTGGACAAGTAGAATTGTCAAATAGGGAGATTAAATCTATCTTGCAAAAGACTGTTAATAAATCTAGAAAAAATTGGGCTAGTAAGTTAAATGATGCTTTATGGGCTTATAGAACTGCTTATAAGAACCCCATGGGCATGTCTCCTTATAAAATGGTTTATGGTAAAGCTTGTCACTTGCCTTTAGAATTAGAACACAAAGCTTATTGGGCAGTGAGAGAACTTAATAGAGATTTTAAACTTGCCGGTGAGAAAAGGTTGTTGCACTTAAGTTCTTTAGATGAATGGAGAAGTGAGGCTTATGAAAATGCTAGACTCTTTAAAGAAAAAGTTAAGAGATGGCATGATAGGAGAATTCTTAAAAGAGAATTTAATGTTGGTGAGAAAGTTCTATTGTATAGGTCTCGTCTCAGATTTTTTGCAGGAAAGTTACTCTCAAAATGGGAAGGACCATTTGTTATTGTGGAGGTGTATCGTTCAGGTGCAATAAAAATTGCTTCATTGAAAGATAACTCTACACAAGTGGTAAATGGTCAAAGACTCAAGCATTATATTTCTGGAGATTCTATTAATGAAGAGGTTGATACAATTAAAGTGGTGACTCCGGAAACTTTCATTGAAGAACATTTTTCTGGGACTGCAGAATTCGATTCGAATAGGTAACAGTTTCGGTAAGAAAAGTTTCGCGAATAACTTTCTAGAAGATATTTTCGTCGTTTTTATTAAATATGGAAAAATAAGAGACCGAACCGGATGGGAGACGGCACCCGTGGTGCCCAAACCATAGGTCGGCGCGGTGGGGCCCCCAGCCGCGCCGCCTGGTGGTTTGAGCACCCCGGAGCTCGTCTCCGATCAGGTTTCCTCCTGTACCTTCCTTATGTTGTAAAACTTTTTGCTATATAACTCACCCGAACCCCCGAGGTTCGTATCTCGCCTTTTCATCGTGTTTCGTTTCGAGCTGTTTCTGTCCAGATATTGTTTTCAGATTTAGAAGCGCCATGGTCTCCAACAACAACAACAAGGGCAAGGAGCCTTTGGAAGACGAGACTCAAGACCCCAAGCTGAAGGAGGAAGTCAAGAGCAAAGATGAAAGCGTCATGAAGGAAGTAAAGGGGATGCCGTCAACAAAGGGAGAACAGCCTGCAGTCAGGAAGCCCACCTTTGTGGGATCGGTTAACGCTCAACGTGCTTTTTCTCATAACCTGCAGGGAGCAATACCACCTATTCCGGACTACAGCTCTTTTCCGGCAGTGACGGAAGTACTTCGAGTTACAGATGAGTTCTGTGATCAATACCGAGCCCTGCGGAGGGAGGTGGAAATACTCCAGGAAGAGAATATCAGACTCCGCCGAATGCTGGAACGGTTTCTTACTCCAATCCAAGTATACCGCCACCACCACCGAAGGAGTAATTCATCATAAGTATTGGCATCCCCTTGGTTTGTTCCAAGCTTGGGGGAGTGCCGCGGTATCACCATTATCTTTACCTTTTACTTTTCCATAAAGTCATATCGTGAGTAGGGAAGTTATCTTATATGATGGTTTGCAATGTGGAAGTATCTCTCTTTTAGTTGGTTATCTATGTATCCCTTGGTGTGAGTTGCCGTTATGAAATATTAATGAGAAGTTTTATCATTTACTTTCTGCATACTTTATTTTAGCTTGCAATTCTCTTTCATATTGATAACCTTGTTGTTAGTATAGGGATCACTTTTTAGAGCACCAAGTTAATCTTTTTGGTTTTGGCAAACTTAGCATTGGTCAGTAGTAGACAATACTTTGAGACTTAAGTAGAAGAGGGAGTGCATGCAAATATATTATTCCATGATCTTTCTTTCTTTGTGCTCATAAGCTTAGTATTCTTAAGTTAAACTATTTGTGCTTCTAAGGAAGATTGCATGATTATTCTTATCACTTGTATAATTGTTTGTATCCCTCAACTCTTATGCTTGCTACATAACCTTGCTAGCCAAAGACCTGTATCGAGAGGGAATGCTTCTCATACATCCAAACCTTGAGCCAAACCATTGCCATTCGAGTCCACCATAACTTCCTACTATATGGTATTTTGCGCCATTCCAAGTAAATACTTCATGTGCTACCTTTAAATTATTCAAAACTTATTACTCCTAGTTTTGTGTCACTGTTTATTAGCTCATGAGGGTTCTGTAGAGTTTCTCTAGCACTTTTGTCAAACAGACTTTCACCAATGGACTAGTGGCATATACACCGCTTATCCAACAATTTGCAAAAAGAGCTGGCAAATGGGGTGCCCAGTCCCAATTAACTACAACTTTCATTAATAATTCTCTTCACATGTTTTGCCCTGATTTATCAGTAAGCAACTTAATTTGCAAATAGACACTCCTCCATGGTATGTGAATGTTGGAAGGCACCCGAGGATTCGGTTAGCCATGGCTTGTGTAAGCAAAAGGTTGGGAGGAGTGTCAACTATAAAGAAACTAAAATACATGTGTAAACAAAAGAGAAGAGGGATGATCTACCTTGCTGGTAGAGATAACGTCCTTCATGGGAGCCGCTCTTGAAAGTCTGGTTGACAAGGGGTTAGTGTTCACTTTACTACGATTCGTTGACAACGACATACATAGCTCAAACAACTATTTTCATACTCTCTATATGCTTTGCAAAACTTAAAAGCTCTAGCACATGATTTAATCCCTGCTTCCCTCTGCGAAGGGCCTATCTTTTACATTATTGTTGAGTCAGTAAACCCATTCCTCTCTATCTCAAGCAGCATTTGAGTTGTTGAGATCCAATTAGTTATATGTGTTGATACTTCTAATCATATCTCTCATTTCCTTGTTTCGCACAATAGCTTTTATCCGAATGAATATAACTTTGAAAGTTATCAATGACTGTAAGGAGACTGTTATGATTAAGGCATGTAAGTTCTGCTATATAAGCTCTGATATAAAGACTCTTCTCGAAAGATAAGTATGATCTGTTAATTGTTCTCTGACCAAGAGTTTAAGTTTGCCTTCACCAATCATGGTTCTCTTTATGCACTTCATCGTGGTTCCCTTTACTTATTTCAAGTTAGATTATATGAAGGGAAGTTGCTGTCTAGAATGACTTGTGTATCAATGAATGTGATGCTTCTTGTCCGTATTTTATTTATCGACACTTTGCTCCATAAACTTGTGGTCATGTTTACTGAGCTCAGTTTTCGCTTGGGGACAAGCGAGGTCTAAGCTTGGGGGGGTTGATACGTCCATTTTGCATCACTATTTTATATCATAATTTACTGCTATTCATCGATATATTTCATATTTAGAAGTGTTACTTATGTTATTTTACCTATTTTGCATGTTTGATGAATAATGGAGAATTGGACACCGGAGTCAGGATTCTGCTGGAAAAAGCACCGTCGAGATGCACTATTTCTGAAGATCAATAAATCGAAGGAGACATATGGAAGTTCCTATTTTACCAGAAGATGGAGGAGGCCAAAAGGGGAGGCTGAGAGGGCCATGGGGGCCCTCCCACCTGGCGCGGTGGGCCCCCTGCCGCGCCAGGTGGTTTGGGGGCCCTGGCCCACCTCAGCCGTTCCCCCTTCGCGTACTTGACCCCCTCGGAACCCTAACACACGGAGGAGGGCCATCGAAATATTCCGCCGCCTCCACGAGGCGGAAAACACCAGAGAGCGAAAAGCTCCCCTGCAGGAAGAAATCTGCCGGGGGAAATTCCCTCCCGGAGGGGGAAATCGTCGCCATCATCACCGTCATCGAGCTGGACTTCATCGGGATCATCATCATCATCATCTCCACCGCCAACACCATCATCACCGCCGCTGCACCCCGTCTCCGTTATAACATCTAGGGCTGAATCTTGTCTATTTCATAGGGGAAACTCTCCCGGTGTTGATTACTCTTGTTATTGATGCTATTGGGTGAAACCATTGGACTAAGGTTTATGTTCAGATTGTTATTCATCATCATATCACCTCTGATCATGTTCCGTATGATGTCTTGTGAGTAGTTCGTTTAGTTCTTGAGGACATGGGAGAAGTCTTGATGTTAGTAGTGAACTATGTTGAGTAATATTTAATGGTTTGATGCTTAAGTTGTGGTGTTATTCTTCTAGTGGTGTCATGTGAACGTCGACTACATGATACTTCACCTTTATGGGCCTAGGGGAATGCATTGTGTATTCGTTTGCCAATTGTGGGGTTGCCGGAGTGACAGAAACCTGAACACCCGTTGGTATATCGATGCATGAGGGATAGCAGGATCTCAAAGTTTAAGGCTGTGGTTAGTTTAACTTAATTACTTTCTTGTATTTGCGGATGCTTGCAAGGGGTATAATCACAAGTATGTATTAGTCCTAGGAAGGGCGGTGCATTAGCATAGGTTCACCCACACAACACTTATCAAAACAATGAAGATTAATCAACTATATGAAGCGAAAGCACTTGACAATATCCCGTGTGTCCTCAAGAACGTTTGGTCATTATAAGTACAACAACCGGCTTGTCCTTTGCTGTAGAAAGGATTGGGCCACTCGCTGCAACTATTACTACTGCATTTTATTTACTTGTACTTTATTTATCTGTCATATCAAAAACTCCTAAAAACTTGTCTGTGAGCATTTACAGTGAATCCTTCATCAAAACCGCTTGTCAACACCTTCTGCTCCTCGTTGGGTTCGACACTCTTATTTATCGAAAGTACTACGATACACCCCCTATACTTGTGGGTTATCACTCGACCGTCGTGCGAGCACTCATGGGGTATCGACTCTCCCGGGGGTAAAAAGCGGTGCACAGACCTGATACACCCCGGGGACGTGCGTGCCAACAGAGTGAGCGACTTTTTGGGAATCGGTAGGGCTCGCGAGCGCATGCCTGACCTGTCAGGGCCTCGCGGGTAAGCTTACATCCCAGAAAGTTCCTCAAGGACGTGGAGAAAAGTAAAAACATGTTAAGACAAATAAAAGCAACCCGAGAACTAGAGTAGCATAACAAGTTCTAGCCTATTACAAGCAAGTTTCAATAAGCTGATACATGAGATCTGACGCAAATTTTATATGGGGCACGAAGTGCCCAAACATGGTGCAGGGCAACTAGAGAGGCGGGAATTTCCTCATGGCAAGTGCAGTCGCGGGAGCCGACACCGCTTGGAGTGAAGTCCTGGAAGGCGACGAGGTCGAGAAATCTGGCAAGGCAACGCCAGGATGGGCTTCCCTGAAGGACGCCATCACCAAGGCCGCCGTCACCTTGCTCATCTCGTGCTTGTCATTCACAAGCTGGGTGACCATCTTGTTCTTGAAAGACCGAAGATCAGCGGCCACTCCCCTGATGAATCTTGCGACGAGAGGCAGACTCTGCCGCTGTGGTTCCAGCACCGGAGCTTCGGTGGGCAGATTCAGCCGCCTCACTCGCGTCGTCGCCAAATCGCAGGCGGCCTCAACCTCGGCGAAACCTTCCTGGTTAAGACAGCGAAGCTCGGACAGCTCAGTGGATGCCTGGGAGTTGGCCTGGATCAGCTTTTGATGGCCTTCCTTCAGTGCTGCAAGCTCTTTACACTGCGCCTCCAAGGATTCCTTCAGCTCGGACATCTTCTGGCCGTCACTCTTGGCCTGCTGCTGCAAAGCTTGGACGGACTCCTGCTCCTGATGGAGGACGTTCTTGATATCTTTGATGGTTTGGATGGCCTCTTGCTCCTTGGACTTCCAGAGTTGGATGTCCTTATCCTTGACCTCGAGCTCTTCACGGTGGCGGTCCTCTGCCTCCCTTAGGCGCTTCTCGGTCTGCTGCTCCTGCTGGAGTTTCTGAAGCTCCAAGGTCTTCTCCTTCTCAACCAGTTCTGCCTCCCGGGATGCTAGCTGCCGCTCTTTCGCCAGGATGACCTTACCTTGGCGCTCACTTTCGGCCTTCCGGTTTGCATCTTTCTTCTCGAGAGTCGGGAGCAAGGTGGTGATCTGGGTTGCCAAACGGTTCAGCTTGTCCATCCCCTTCTGGATCAGGTCCTCGACACTCTCGATGGTCCCCACGACGGCGGCCTCACGGTCGCACAAATCTTTGCCCAGCTGAGCTATCCCGCGGATGATGCCATCCATCGCGTCGTCACCGCTAATGGTGAACACTGGAGTAGCTGCCGGGGGACCTCCCGGGGCAGGCACACTTTTCATGCGGTTGGCGGCCAGGCTCTCCTTGATCTTCATCAGCGCCGCCACCTCCTTACTGGCGCCGGAGTCAGTGGAAAAAGCGGCAAAAGTCGTTAACACTATCCCAGTCATCAAGGAGCTTTCTATCAAATCAAGGCTTGGACGCGGTCTGCGTTCCCATAGCCCGCGAACTCGGGGCGCCCTTGGTCACCTCTTGACCCTCTAAAGGCACCTCTTGACCCTCTGAAGGTGAGAGGAAAGGTGGTTTCTCCTGGCTAGTCCCACCAAGAAGGCCGCCGGGATAAAAGACGTTGGTCACTGAAGCATCTGGGAACAAAAGGATGTCAGGAAAAGTATTGGTGCGTCAAGAAAACGAAGTTACCCGCAAGCTCTGGGTTACCTGCTTGCTCGGGCATCAGGGCGTCGAGCGCTTTTCCCGGGTGAGCTAGGGAGGTCGCCGTCGCGCTCCCCACTCCGCTCTCCGACGGCCTTCAAGTTCTGCTATGGGAGGAGGAAGCATGCCTCCTCCACCGGCTCCAAGGCTAGTGGCGGTGTCGTCCTCCGCCGTATCACGCCGTCTCTTGCCAGTACCCAAGGAAGGAGTACCCCTGCACTAACATTCGGTCATTTTCCTTGGGGAAGGCAGGAAATGCAAAGTGCAAGAAAGAAGCGAAGGGGCTTACTCCCGGGTACGCTTGTTGCCCATTGCCGGGGGAACGTCTACCGACGCAGCAGAAGAAGACTGGGGGCTCGCCGGCGGCTCTCCCAAGGCAGCAGGCGGCTCCATCATGGGTGACAGGCGGTCGGTTGAATCTCTCTGGCGGGGGGCTCGGACGAAGTCCGCGGCGCTCGCTTCTTCATCCACATGGTCTTCATCGTTCCCCACCACCACGACTGGCGGGGAACGGCTGCGGACACTCGGGTGCGGGGCAGCATCGACCCCGAGGGCAAACTGCGGGGGCGGAGCAGCCCCTCCTCGTCGTCATCATCTTCATCATCGTCACCGCTGGCAACCGGGTCGTCGCCAGCATCTTCGTCTCTATCAGAGGCGTCGGTCTCGCGCCCGTCGCCACCTTCGTCGTCGTCAGAACCGGAGAATTCCTCTTCGGATTCCTCCTCGCTCTCGTCGTTGCACTCCCAGTATTCTCCTTCTTCAGGGCTGGAAGGTGCCCTGGCCTTGCGGGTCTTCACCACAGGAGGTTTGGGCCCGTGATCAGCCCGGCCTACAATACCAAAGGCGTTGCAGACCGGCATCTGCGCCAGGATCTTGTCCTTCTCGGGTCGTCGCACAGGGGCAGAAACCCTTTGGGCAGCTGGTACTTGACCCCTGGAGTGAAGGTCCCTCTCACGTTATCCCGGACAAGGTTTTCCTCCATGTCGGGACACCTCAGGCGAGATGGATCCCCGGGGCCCTGGAAGTTCCAGGCCGGGTGTGGGCGCTTCTGCAGCGGCGCAAGGCGGTTGCGGAGGAAATGAGCAACGATGGCGGCTCCGGAAACTCCTTTCTCGCGAAGAAGTCCGAAGCGTGCCACGACCGCCGAGAATTGTTCATCCTGCAAGCTGACGCTTCTCCAAGTGTCCAGATCCACTGGACACTCCGTCGGTTCCTCAAGCTGAGCATCGGCTTCTGGCACCCCGACCAAGAACCAGTGATCCCTCCACTCTTCCCATCTGGATTTGGTCTCCATGAGGGGGAAGGCCCACTTGATGTTCGGACGGAAGCAGAACGTGACACTGCCTCCCATCCAGCCTTGGCCCCCAATGCGAGGGTAGAAGAAGTGGCGGAACAGCGCCACGGACGGCATCACCCCGACGAACGCCTCGCAGGCGTAAGCGAAGACCGCCAAGTCGAGAATTGCGCCTGGCGTCAGATGCAAGAGCTTCAGCTTGTACGCGCGGAAGATCTCCATGAAGAAATCAGAGAAAGGGGGGACAAGCCCCATCAACATGAAGCTGTCGAAAATGGGGATCTGCTTGGGTGTCCTATTCGCCGACGGCGGAAAGATCTCCGACTCTTTCCTGGCTGGGACACCATCGGCGCCAGCAGACTCCATCACCCCGAAGTGCCCCGCCTTCCGCATCATCTCCGTATCGCCGGCGAAGCAGCTGGGGAACAAGGCCTTCTGTTTCTTGAGTTCGGTCTGCTTGGCGTTGCGCGCCGATCTCCGCCGCGATCTCTTGGTTTTTCGGGACAGCGGCTTCTCGGTGGGCGAGGCCCCCGCGCTCTTCTTCCTCCGGGCGAGAGCTTTCAGTCGAGCCATTGGAGCAGAAGGAAGGTTGGTGCAATGGCAGCAAGAGGAGGCGGCGGAGCAGAGTCAGGAGGACGAAGGCGGAGGCGGCGATTTGGGGATTTCGGCGAATCTGGAGAGGTAACGGCTACAGTGGAAGCCAGTCGTGGCTTATAAGGCATCCCACACGTCACGTCGCGGCCCCATTACTTCGACGGACGTGGGGATGGAGGGGGCGTGCCGATTTCTGCGCGTTTCACCCGTTGGATTCCAAGATAAGCACGGGATCCATATGAATCGCAACGTTCGCCGCGATTCGGTCAACGGGACCCGGAGGCTCGTCTCTACCTCGCCTCGGCGGGTCCCCAACGGAGCTGAGCAAGGAAGACCAGGTGCCCGGGGACCCACTTTGACCTATCTTTAGGCCATGGCCCCGGCAGCTGGAGCAAGAGCCGCCGGGACCATGCCCGGGGGCTACTGTCGCAACAGTGGAACATGGGGTTCCCCTAGTACGCCAAAGTGGGTCCACCCCATGTGGGCCCAAGATTAAGATGGACAAGACCAAGACTCAAGTCAAGCTGGCGGGTTCACCGTCAAGACACGCATGGCCTACGTCGACTAAGGGCTCCGGTCCTGGGGACCTTCCGGGTCCCCGAACCAAGCAAGAAGGCCAGGAAGGACCCGAGAGCCCGAGTTCCCGGCAGGAGGCCAGGCTCCCTCTCGGGTACTTCCCACGTCCCTGTGGATAAGCACTCCACCTCACCACGGAAGACTTGGGAAACAAGGCGAAGACAGCGCGGGCGGGAAGCACGTCTCGTGGTGGTGTCAGCTCCTGTCCACCCCGAGGCGGACGCTCCCACCTAACCCAAAGGAGACGCTAGGCTGAGGAGAGGCCACGTCTCCTCCTAAACTAGATGAAGAGGGTCCTTCACCCCGAAGGTCCCTCACGCCCCTCACGTGACCCTGTGGCAACCCCTTAGCCTATAAAAGGAGGACCAAGGCACGGAGGAGGGGGAGGTCGAAGCAAGGACGAACACAAGCTAGAACCAGAGCAAGACTAGAATAGGGTTGCGAAGGTAGAGAGGAAGGTGATCTCCTCCGGGTCAGGATCTGTCCTTCTTCTACCTCCAGCCAAAACCCTTCCGGGTACCCTGTCCGGGAGGTTCCATTGTAAGCCACACTATGAAGAACCCATCAATCCAGACATGCAGGAGTAGGGCTTTTAGCCTCCGGGCGGCCTGAACCTGGTTAGCTCCTTGTGTCCCTTTGGTTGCATGCTTTGATCGTGGAGAGGAGAGCTTGATCTAGACTCCGCCCAAGAGGACGATTCTCAGCCTCCTTCGCGCCTCGTGCCGAACCTAAAAGGGGGTATCCTATACTCCCGGTGTAAGTGCAACGAGACACGACAGTAGGTACATTACAATGTGCTACGAGGTGAGGTTTGTTGTTTTTCGACGCCCGCCTTTTATTTGGATGTTGGGGCAGTGAAAATCCACAAAACTGGTCATGAAACAAAACTTTAGCGTAAAATGAACCTATTTAAAAATAATTTCGAATCTAACCCTTTTTAACGTTGTAGCGCCTGTCTCGGGGGGCGCTATGCCCCAGCCAACGTGGCAACATCGGGCCTCAGTTCTTCGCAAAATCCTAAGTCAAAAAGTGTAGCGACATAGGCTGGGGTGCTACCCTATACCCTCAATAGGGGCGCTACCCTCTAAAATCTTAATTTTAAATCTCTGTAACTTTTGATTTACAAATCTAAATGATGTGGTTCTTTTTCCTATGGTTCATCAATTAAATTACCTTTCCAATGTCACCGGTCTCATGATGGTTAGACGAGTGGATAATATTTCATGGATTATTTGCCTATCTTGTTTAATTTGAATGTTTAGACGATTTCGGAAACATCGTTGTGAATGAAGGTTTTGTCCAAAATTTAGAACAATAGGAGTACATTGAAGAGCCAAATAAGCACCCACTTTGACCATGCTTCGTCCATATTTTTAACTATGAATTTCCACAAGCAACTTACAAGTTGTGTGTTAATTTTTAAAATTTATTTGATGCATAGTATTGATCAAGCAAATTCATACTTTGTTAGCTTAGTCCAATCGATCGCGTCTGTACTCCCGATCTACTTATGTATATTAGTTGTCATGCACATATGTGCATATAAAAATAAACTTATGACTCGGAATAATATTCCTGCTCGATGTTTCTGAAAATGGTGTTTATGAGAATTATAATTATGACATGTGAGTTTAGTAATAAAATTAAGGCTTGTTTTTTTAATAAACTCGGAGTGCACTGATCTAGTTTCCCCTAGTCATAGTTTTATTCTTATAGACACATCATCTATGCATATTAATTAGACCATGAGTACAAACACGACCAATTGCGTATAGGAACTAAAGTTCACAAGGATTAAGGAAACAAAGTGTTAACATCATCTATCATAGCATACAAATTTACTTGATCAATACTAGAAGTCAAATTAATTTTAAAAAGTAAGACACAATTTGTAAATTGCTTGTGGGAATTCATAGGCGAAAATATGGATCAAGCAAGGTCAAAGTGGGTGCTTGTTTGGCTCTTTAAGGTATTCCTATTGTTTTAGATTTTGGACAAATCTTCGCTCACAATCATGTTTCTGAAATCGTCTAAACATTTAAAAACAAACCAACATAAGCAAATAATTCATGAAATATTATCTATATGTCTACCTATCATGAGACCGGTGGCACTAGAAACATAATTTAATTTGTGAACTATAGGAAAAAGAACCACGTCATTTGGATTTGTAGATCAAAAGTTACAGTGTTTTGAAATTATAGATTTTAGAGGCGTATTGAAATTATAGATTTTAGAGGGTAGCGCCATAGAGCCCTAGTCTATGGCGCTACCCTTTTGACTTGGAATTTTCACGACGGCCTGGAACCCGATGTTGCCACGTTGGCAGGGGCATAGCGCCCCAGTCTTGGGCGCTACCATATGGAGGGTAGCGCCGCCGAGACTGGCGTTATCAAAAAAAATTTATTCAAAATTATGTTTAGAATAGGTTCATTTTGTGTTGAAGTTTCATCACAGGTCAGTTTGTGGATTTTCACGCTGGGGCAAGGCAAGCCAAATGAGGTTGGCATTCCATCTCGGCCAGCATCCTGCTCACGAGATGACGTGGTCCGAACTAGTCATGTTGTGTTGCCGAAAACTACTGAAATTATCATGAAAGATGTTTGACACATCAATGGAAAACAACAAAACAAACTACGGCAAGAGATTTGGATGAGTAAACTTTTTACTACAAAATAAAGTACATATGAATCAAGAAAATTGCTTAAGGAGTTGAATCCTGTGAATCAAAGGACCTCCAAACATGGAAACAACTTTAGGATTCAAATCCTCAAAGAATCTTATGATATTAATTTGAATCAAAGAAGCTTCAATTCCTTGTTGGACGATTAGTTTATGGTAACCAATCCAAACAAAATTTTCTAATTAAAAGAAAATAGAATTTACGAGGCGTATGCGTCATGTTTCGACCAAGGATCCTTCAAATACCCCTCTTGCTAAGAGATATTGGTGTCACATGCTTGTTTCTCGAGCTTGTAACAACTAATTAGAAGAATCAATAAATAGCAACAAGCATAGTTGTTTTGAAAACCAGTTCATGCCTACTCGTTCGCTAAACATGTTTGAGCCGACATTGCAACCTGCAGGTCTGCCCCAAATAGCAACCACAAGAACCAGGCGGCAACAACATACAACCAAGGGAAAAAAATACAAAACTGAGACACTGGCATATGGTCCAACAAAGACAGTCTCAAATTCTCAATTATGGTCCATGGATTATATCCTGACAAAGCTCGCCAAACCGCGAACACAGCAAAGCTAGTGTTTCAATGTTTTACTGAATTTATTCTCCCATATCTGGACATGTATAAACTACATGTGGCCACCGGATGCGTCCAACGGGAAGTCACCTTCAGGCATTGGATAGTCACTTCTGGCAACAAGATAAGATGTGTTAGTACAGAGCACAAACTAATGTTAGGATATCTCTGTAGACGGGGAGCAATTACTTGGAAACTGACCAACTGGATAACTACAATAAGCATGTCACAACTCACAACTGATATTCTTTAGGTCCAAAGGGCCACGCCCCTGCTTCATTTCATTGAAATGAAACATCATCCGGTATATTGTGGCTCACTAAGCAGATATAACCTAATAATTACCAAGTGACCGCTAAAATCCGCCACAACCAATGCTCCGTAGGTCAATACTGTGGAGAAATCCACACAATTTCTAAAAGGTTGTCACAACATAAATTAGATGCACCAGAACACAATTAAGCGCTTGTTTCAGCAAATGGGACGAATCTTCTCGAAATAAACACAACACAATTTGATTCTGAATTGTGTAAATAGATGGGCATTGAGAACCAATACTATCTGGTTCCATGACAAAAAATAAAAATTACTGCACAGTATTTCAAGCACATCAAGTATTGATTAAAAAGAGTTTTACTCAAAGTAATTAGAAAGGGTTGCTTTCGTAGGACTAAGCATGTACAGTACAATGGTGTCTCAATGGACTGCGCCATAACATGGCCAATATAGGTACTTAGTCTGTAACCCAAACCATACTGCAGCTATTTGACGATTCCAAAAAAGGTACACCATGTTTTCCCAGAGATAGCAATGTCCCTGCATTTTATCAGGGCTGGATGAATCAACACATCATATGCAGTGACCGCAGTAACTTCAAATGATCAACACATCATATGCAATGACTCTGACTCTATCGATTTACCAGGAAGTGCGCAGATTAGTACTCCCATCTTTTTAGGAAAGTGCACGCATTACTACTCTGCATTCTGAATGTTGAGTGTGGACTGATTACTCCTATTTCACTGAATCTAAACATTAATTTGTAACCTAAGGGCAGTATCGTATACCTTGCCGTCTGCGCCGGACTTGGCCTTCTCTGCCTCGGCCTTCTCCTTCTCGAGCTTCTTCTGCTTCTCCTGCCTCTCCCGCTTCTCCCTCTCCATCTTCTGCTCCCCACCCCAAAAATCAAATCGAAACACCATCATGTTAGAGATGAGTATCACCGGATCGGGAAAATATAGGATCAATGGGGCGAGACAGCTAGGGCTTTGGGTGGGGATGTGGATGACCGACCTGGATGTAGACGTTCTCCTTGGCGCGCTCCTCCTCGCCGAGCACGCGGCCCTTCCCGTCGCTCAGGAGGCGCCGGGTGCCGCTCGCTACCGCTGCCGGTGACCGGAGGCGCGCGGGGAGGGAGGTCAGCGCGCATCTCATCGCCATTTTGGACGCTCTCTCTCGAGGTCTCTCGCGAATGTGTCGGGGGTGGGGATCTCGGGGCTGAGTTGGGTTGTTCGGTTGGTCGTCTGGCACTTGTGTAGAGGAGTCCTCCTGGGTGGTTTCAACTTTCAAGAGAACGAATTTTGTAGAGATTCAAATAAGGTTTGGGAATCTTTTGAGTTTCTACCCAAGTTGGAAATAAAAAGGATCATAATGGCTTGATGACCAACTTAAACGTCAAAATAACGTCTATACGACGCTTTGCTTTGCATCGCCAAATTTTCATTAAACATACAAACACATGGAAGATAGGAACAAGGAAGTAACTGAAATTGCTCGGGACTTAACTTTGTCTTTTGTCGTGTGCCTGGTTTGCCTGGGACGATGCATGTAACAAGATTAAAATTGGACATATCTAAGTATTGCTGTGAAACCAATGCAGTCACTCATGAATGTCCCATGACACTATGAGGGGCGGTGCAATTCTAACCCACAAACATATTTAAGGTAGTGGTATGCTAAGATTCATAAAACAAAACCCTATATATCGATGTCTCAATGACCAGTTCCAATCTAATATTTTGAATAGACGCACTAAAGGCATCTCTAGCAGAGCCCGCAAAATGCGCAAACCCGCAAAAGTCCGGCGAGTTTACGGGTTAGGGGCCGTTTTTGGGCCAGAGCAGCGCCTGCAAATTTGGGCCAGCCCGCAAATGTTTTGGGGGGGGCGTGAATCTCCTCCGCGAGCCCCTATTTATCTGGATTGCGATCGCGGATGCAGGTCCAAACCCTCTTTTCCCCACCACCGCCGGCGAGCGATTCCTCTCACACTCCGCCGTCTCCGACGAGCGATTCCGCCTCCCCTTCCACAGATACGGCAAGGCCGAGCCCCATTGCGCCGAAGAGGGAACCAGAGCCGCTCCCCGGCGACGACAAGTTCGGCGGAGACTACTCCGACGCGAACCGGGCGTTGGTCGTCCGTAGCGACGGCGCACGGAAGCGGTCCGCCCGCCGGTATCAGCTCGAGCCGGTGCCGGAGTCGCTCCTCGTCCGCGAGGTCGATGAGTTTGACCGGCTCCGGTGGGAGCGGGAGATGGTCCGCCGCCGCCGCGAGCAGCAGCGCCTCCACGGCGAGGACAACTCCTCCGCGGGCGCCAGCAGCTCCTCCGCCGCGCCAGCTGCTCCTCCGCTGGAGGGCTACGACCCCGCGCACTTCGGCACCACGCTCGGGCCGGAGGATTTCATCCCCGATGAGCTGCTCGACCGCACGCTGGTGGCAACGTTGTTGCGGTCCAAGCACGAGGCGGCGGAGCACGCCGCCCAGGTCAAGCGCGACGAGGAGCTCGACGAGGTCCTCCTACAGCAGAGCCTCGTCATCAGCTGCCTGCCACCCGTCTCCTTCGCCGCTGCGTCGCCGCCGCGCCCGTGGCTCCGGTGAGGAGCCGAATTTTGCCTTCTAGGGTTGGGACGGCGATCTGTAGTTAGTTTAATGGTCTAGGGTTTGTATTTTGTGTAAATTTAGCGAAGAACATCCATCTGTAGCGAAGATGGATCCAATATGATGAACTGCGTTTGTTCCCGCGAAATCTGAAATGTTGAAATTCGCGAATTTGCAGTTTCGTTTGAGGGCTCTGTTCTTCGCGGCACGCTTTATTGAGGAAAAACACGAAAAACGCGACCCTCAAAACTGTTTTGCGGTTCCCCGTTTTGTGGGCTCTGCTAGAGATGCTCTAACGACACATATGAAGGAAGTCAAAACGTGACCTTACAGAGGAGGATCATGAGCCAATTTTCATGAAAACAATGCGGGATACAACTAGGTTCCCTCTTACATCCTCAGATTGTCGCGGACCCATCCGCTTTTTTTTATGATTCACTTGTCAATCAACTTTGGTTGAAAAAGCATCTACAACTTGAAAGTTTTGTTGGATAAAACCCGACTTGTTGATTGGAAGGTCAATGAATCCATTGTTATTTTTTTCATGACACATAAATTTAGAATTGGATTTGTCTGTCTTCAAAATAATAATTGTTTCCAACGAAGATTTTTTAGTAATATTATTTTTGAGGATTTGATTTTTATAATATCTTTTTTTTTAGAATTGATTTTTATAATATCTTTTTTTTTTTGAGAGCCTACGTATATTCAACAAAAGACGTACAAAGTACAGAGTACAAAGTACAAGAACGAAAAACAGCACAAAATACGTAGGGGAAAGGAACCGAAGCAGATCGAAACAGCTCCACCGGCGGCGAAGTCGCATGCCGCCGTCCTCCTTCTTACCACGCCCCGGGAGCACCTATCATGAAGAAGAACGCCACGAGTGTCGTCCGCCGCGCAGCGACGGAGCATGAGCCGATGAACGGACACGGCAAATGCTCCCACTGTCCAGCTTCTCCACCTTGCCACAGCTGCCGTTGACGACGACGCAGAGAGGAGATGTCGATCAAGCTCCGCCCTGAGATCCCAGCAGCAGATCCACCGCCGGCCCAGATCTGACGGGATCTCGAAGAACTCGAGCACCACGCCGGGTGTCGAGCCTCCGCAAGTCGGAGAAGACGACGGCGAGCCCCCAGGAGCTGCACCGCCGGAGAAGGCTTCCCGACACCAAAACCACCGCCGCCAGCTCCACCTTCACCACGGCGCCGACAGCGAGTACCCCACCCTACCCTACCGTATTTACAAGCCGGGGCCGGGGATCCCCACCCTCCCGCCGCCGGAGCGGCCGACGGAGGAGGAGAATCCCGCGGCCCACGGCGAGCGCGGTGGATCGACGGAGTGTGTCCAAAAATCGCCTCTCTCCTCCTTCGGCCGACGGGGAGGGGAAAGTTAGCCGTCTCGTAATGCCGGGAGTGATTTTTATAATATCTAGACAGGTTGAATTTTCGTTTTGGGCCAGGCCGATACGTGCAGGAGAATACGCGCACTTGGCTAACAGTCTCTTCCTCGGCCCAGCTCATACAGCGCCTGCGTCTGACCCGAGCAGCCGACCTCTATCGTCGTCTTCCTCCCGGAAAATCCCCAAATCTTCCTCCTCTCCCACCCTCTCCCTCATATCGTCGTCGAGATGTACCATCCTACGAGAGGCGGCGTCCGCGGCGGGCGAGATCGTAAGCTCATTTCCCCCTTGATCCCACCGGTGCTCAAATTCCATCTTAACCGTCGCACAACGCAGTTCCGCAGCGACCGTTAGGGTTTCGACGCAGTAGCTAGCGATCTGCTGAACGACTTGTTCTACTACCTTCGCTCGCGCGCCTGACTATGTTCCGTGATTCCGCTCGGTAGTCCGTCGGCGAGATGGGAATCGCCGACAGGTATTGGGTTAGATTGTGCCTCTGATGCGTCGATCTTGTTAGGTTTTAGGATCGTACCGTCTAGCCGACCTGTTTCCTGTTCTGCTCTGACTATATGGCAGTTAGGTGATTTTTAGATTTAATGTCCTTGCTATTGTTCTAAATTAAGAGGATCATGATAGTCTGTTGAAACAATAGATAACTGGATAAGCTACCATGCTAAAGCACACCATCTACGGTGGCAGTCCTACATCCATTTATCGTTTTGGACCCCATTTAGTCTGTTTCAGTGCAAACTTTTTTTAATCCTTTTGTCTTCTTTAAATAACCAAAGTACAATCTGTGAACCAAAAAGTCTGCTTCCCATAGCACTTAATTTGAAGCCTTTGGCCTAGAAATGCAATTGTGTCCGAATCAACCTTTGATTACTTTTTTATGTGCAAGGTTTGATCACTTAATTTTGCTGGAAGTCCTTTGCTTGTTATTTTCATACACTGCATTTCCATTTTATAGCCTTTTATTGCACTGGACGTTCTAACTTTATTATTATCTGGCATGCTACATAAAATGGAGATCGTTAGCTCAATACTCAGTATCTCGTCTTAATATTCCTGCAGAATTCAAATGGGATGATGTTAAGGTTGACAAGCACCGGGAGAATTACCTTGGGCATAGCGTTAAGGCTCCTGTTGGTAGATGGCAGAAAGGTAAATACCCCCTCCCCTATCCCTACCCCAGGTGGAATAAGTACTTCAGTTCAGGAAGCAATATGGACATATTGCTGTTTTTTCATAGTTTCAGTAATCTTATTAAAAAAACTCATGCTTCTTGCTATTATGCTTAACCCTGTTCACATGCGTAAACTACTTTAATTTGTGAAAGCTCACCATGCTTGATGCGTATGTATTCTTCTAGCAAAGAGGACACTAGTTTCATAGTATTGAATATTTCACTTTGCACTGGTAACCCATGTCCTGGAGTTACTAATCGAGTCCTTTTTCTGGCGGTCTGAGTTGTCAATGTGTCCGTTTACAATGAACTAGGATGTTATAATTAAATCCTATTGAGATAAGTCTCTTTGCAGTGTGATCAGACAATTATAGGTCTAGCATAATATAAGCAAGTTACTCTACATACCTACTCTGCTAGACTGCTACTTATAGCTCTGAAGAGAACATCTAGGCGATAGCTCATCTCTATTGATTGAATACGTTCCAGGTACAATTAGGTTGAGCAATTACACAGTTCAATCTAGAGTTGAATATGTAACGAGTATTCTTGTGAACGGTGGACAGGTGTGGTATGTTAGTTCCATAGTGACACATGTATTTCCCATATCATTTGCTATGGTCTTGTGATTGTAACATATGAACACGTTGGCCATAACCCCCTTTTGTTAGTAGCAAACTTTCTGCTTGTATCTTAGAGTTGGCTTGCGCAAGTGGCTTCATGGGCTTGCATTTAAAGTAGGCGGACATGGCAATACTTCTTGTAGTGGTTTCTCAAGGCTTGTGATTATACGCATAAACATTCTGCATGTTAATTAAAACTATGCCTATCTCTGCCAGGGAAGGACCTGTTGTGGTATACGAGAGATAAGCAATCAGACACAGAAGATGCCATGAAGGAAGAAATTAGAAGAGTGAAGGAGGAGGAGGAACAGGCCATGCGTGAGGCACTTGGCTTAGCTCCCAAGCGTAGTAGTCGACCGAAGGGTAATCGTTTAGATAAGCATGAATACGCCGAGCTAATAAAGAGAGGATCTACCGCAGAGGATTTGGGAGCAGGGCATGCTGAAGCAGCACAAGTGCAAGGATTAGGTTTATACAAGTAAGTTCACATCAGAAAAGTTTTATTTATGGTCTTATTATCCCTTGAAATAATGTACTGTATTACTATAATAATATTGTCTGTTAGTTGGTCCAGTCTGACAAGGTTTGCTAACAATATTTCATCAATTTAACACACTTGTTATCTTTATGATTACAAGGGGTCCTCACAATGAGGAAGAACCAAGTAGTCCTGGCCCTCCTGAAACGGAGCCTGAGCAGGTTGAGTTTGCACCTGCAACAAAGCAGGAAGATTCGGAGGATGATAGGAAGGGGAAAAGGCGGCGCGACGAGAGAAGAGATGACAGAGAGAAAGAGCGAAAGCATGAAAAACACTCTGGGGGAAAGGAGAGGAGGCGAGACAAGCATGACAGTAGGCATGACTCGGAGGACAGGGAGAAGCGCCGCCGCAAGGACAAGCAGAAGAGGAGGCATGATTCTGATTAGTAGCAAGCTTGCAGCGCTGTTACAATATCACCACTATACCTTGCATGTTTCATGACCTGGATGCTATGCTTGCTTGATGATGTACTCGTAGTATTGTGGTGTATAACTGTATTCTGTGATACCTTACCCTTTTTCGCAACAATACATGTCAACTATGGATGGAATCATATGACTTGATCCCTTGCTTTGTTGTGCCTAACGAATATTAAAACGATGGTGGTGTACGATAAGAGACTAAAATGGTGTATGATGAATTTTAGTTGGTATATTAATGCAGTTGTTTCTGTTCTCCTTGGTTAGACTTAGGTGTCCCCTAGGGGTGTAGGGCCACTTCTTTTAGGCTTCTAGGATGCCTTCTAGCTACCAAATCTCATAAACTGAAAAGAAGTCTCTAGTTTTTGCCCACCGAGAAGCTCCTCAGAAGCCATCCCAGAGCAGTTTCCCGGGCTTCTGGGTTGAAGGACCGAAGCGGTATATGGATCCACCCTTTTAGCTCATCTCTATTTACGAAGGAATGCCACTCCACAGCACTTTCGCGTCCGTGGGTCGCTCGCTCGCGCCGTGCAGTACTACGTCTTCTTGGTTTTTTTTACGTTGCTAGCTCTTTTTTTTTAAACACAGTACAACGCAGATGCTCACAAACACGCGCATACACTCACCCCTATGAGCGCACACACGCACACCCTACCCCTATGAGCACCTCCGAGAGACTGAGCCGGTGGATCAGGTCTTGAGATTGACGAAGTCACCACGGACGCCTTGCTGTCGACGGGAACGTCGCCTCCCACTGAAGAATATTCCGCCTAAATGAGAAACACCAGCGTCAAATCTAGGGTTTGAACTCTGGTGGACTGGGAGTACAACCACCCTCCTAACCATCCTACCATAGGCAGGTTCTCTACGTTGCTAGCTCCCGGCGAGATGCGCGTGTACTGATCGATGATTATTGATCAAATCCTAAGCAAAGGTAGCCAGCTAACCACGTTAGTTATTGATTAGCTAGCCAGTCCTCACGTACACAATATATTGGAAGAGCGATCTTTCTTTTATTTTCTGGTTGGGCACTGATACAAGCAGTATGTACATGTATTTATACACACATATATGTATTTTTCAGAAGTTATATTTATTGTAATTTCAAAATAGTCATGACATTCTTTTGTTTTTACATGTACTAAATTATTCTACAACACCATGTTTTTTATCATCTGTCTTTTCATATTTCTTATTTCATTTTTAACTCATTTCTACTAAAAACTAGTATACGTAGGTTATTTAGTTCACATATCAAACTGGGGGTGATATAGACATTTGACAAGTCAACAAAGTAAATAAGCCAAAACTCCACAAGCCCAAAAGAAGTCTCTCACAAGTTTTTAGGAGATTCTCCCCACCATAGTTTTTCCCCACCGAAATCCATAAGCAGGCTTATGAATAAGCATAAGCCCAAAAGAAGTCACCCGTAGGCGTGTAGCGTAGGCACAAAACGGATGTTGGTACTGTAATTGCTCCGGAATGATTGTGCTTATTATAGTCATGTTGATAATTATTTAAACGTTGACCCAAACGAAAGAATCTATTTGAAATGGATAATGTTCTCTATTTAACCAGTGATTGTTATATGAAAAATGAAGTGGAGGGGGATCTGAACAATTAGAGGAACATTTTTAGATAACATAACTCGGGTTCAATAGAGAACAATATGCCTGTTTGTCCCGGAAATCCACTTTGCATCATAGGAGCATATGCTCTTACTGACCAAAAACATTTCAAAATGTTATAAGTTGAAATTAAATTATGGGTCTATATTCTGACATTCTACAATCGCAAACAAAATTTCAGGAAAAAAATATTTTTTGTGGCATGTGTTAAAAAAAAGTCTGTGAAAAGTATTTTAGAGCACCAAAATTTGTCTTTTTTGCACAAGTAGAAAAAATCTCCTTTTAGCAAAACTTTGTGCGTAAACATAAACTACAGCGACGAGGAGAGAGGGGACGGCGGGAGAGGAGGCCCTGTGCGCGGCGGCGGTCAGCGCCCCGGTGCGGCTAGGCGCGCCGCACGGGAGCGAGACACTTTGGGTTTATCAAAAAAAAGTTATCACCCGCCACCAAAAGCCTCCCTCAACGCAACACGCACACCACCTCAAACACTAGGGGTGTGTTTGGTTTACTGCGTGGACCTCGGCCAGACCCGCTGGGTGCAAAAACGGTCGTTTGGTGAGCTGGACCGGGGCGCGTTGTTGGCCCGCACGAACCTCAAAGCACCGTTGATCAGCCAGGCCTTGGAGGAACGATCGATTCAGCCTTTTTCCAGAACCATCCTGCAGTGCACATTGGGGAACGCCGTCGCCCTCCTCGTGCGAGCTCGTGTGAGGGTTTCGCTGTTGCTCGTCCGCGCACGCAAGCGAAAATGCAGCGGGAGTATATTCGTCTCACCGCCCTCGATTTTCGCCGTCTATATCATCCCCTCCGCTCATCGCCTCGTTTTGCGTCACCATTCCCCCCCCCCCCCCCCCCCCCCACCTTCGAGCTCTCTCGTCCGACAGCCTACCAAGATCTGCACAAGCAGGTAAGCGGCGACAGCTACTACTCGGGCGGGCGTTGGAGATAAGGCGAGCGTCGGCTTCCTCTTCTTCCTCTTCTACGAGCTACGAGAATCTGCATCGGCTGCAACCATGTAGGTAAGCTTCATCGAACCCTAGGTGTTCTAGCTTAGATCTGTGAGCAGTATGTAGGTAACCATGTCTAGATGTGCATGATGTAATGTTAGCTAGCATATTAGAGTATATCTAGCTTGCTTTGAAGCAGATACGAGCTGGTTTGAGTACTGTTTGCTTTGTTAGTCATGATGTCGTGGTAGTAGTTCATGTTCAGTGAAGTGGTTCTAGTCCTTAGCATGCTAGATTTGAGTAGATTATGCTATGGTAGATCTTCATGTTGTTCTGTTGGTCATAACCCTTGTAGGACTATACCACCGACGAGTTCGCTCAGAACCTGGGAGATAGCCATAACGACCTCGCCCTGTCCTTGGTCCCTGACTCTCAACTGTACGAGGTGCCAGTCACCCAAGAGGAGGACTTCCATGGCACTCGTCTGTCTTCCCAGATGGTCGATGCAGGAGGTCAACTCGATCTGCACTATGGCAAGGACAGGAGCAAGAAGAACAAGACGGGGACGACCATGAACTGGGCTCCATTCTTGTCCACCTTCCTGTTGAACAAGATGGTCAAAATCATCAAGATCAGAGTGCGAACTGACAAAGGGTTCAAGGATGTGCACCTCAGGACTGCTGCCAAGCTGATTTTCCAGTTCTGTGGGCAGGAGGTCACCTCCACGCAGGTTTACAACCATCTCAGGAAGTGGAAAGTCAGGTGGATCTTCATTAGCAAGCTCAAAGACCTTAGCGGCGCACATTGCGATGAGGACACAAAGAGCATCATCTTGGAGGACGAGCACCTCAAAGGCCATATCAAGGTTGATCATGTATCTAAGTGTAACACATTCATCCCCTCTGAGGACCTTCCTGGACAAGCACTACCACGTGTAGTGCATAGGATGCAGCAAAACAACAGTGCTGCTTTAATGTTTAGGGCATATGATGATCAATGCATGCTTTGTTTAATTTGCTTTCTTATTTCCATGTTCTTAACTTGTCCTTCACTACTGTAGTGGTATGTGGTCTATAGAGGCAGGAAGACATGAGTCTACGATACATGGGACGCTACCAAGGCTCAAGTTGAAGGTTTCCCCCACGCTAGCCACAAAAAGTTTGCAACTCGAGAGCAGGCAAAGAATGCTTACTCCATGAACATCCTCCCAGAGATCGTTCTTGAGATCATGAGTACTGAAGAACGCAAAGCACCCGTGACCACTGTTAGAGTGGCCGAAGCTCAAGCAGAGATCGGGTCTGGCAGCCTCAAACACTTCATCATCATCGTCCAGTTCGTCGTCATTGCCTATTTGTTATTCGCCTAATGCATGTATGATCCTATGTGAACATTGAACTGGTAAGGTCACCACTAGGGGACGCAAGGTGACCACAACTACCCAAAAAGGTGCAACCAAACGCTGGGGTTTAGGCCTTAAACGACAACGTTAACAACCAAACAACTAGGGTAGTAAAATTGGTCCCAAGCAAACAGGTCTGACTGGCTCTTTGTGGGCAACCAAACGAGCTACACAACGTGGCTCTGGCCTCGTTTTTTCTGGGCCAGACCCCGTAGAGCCACAGAGTCAAAATGGCCAAAAGTGTTATAGGAAACCAAACACGCCCTAGGAAAATTCTACCAGTCATCCTTTGTGCCACCGCACTGTGAACTACAGTACATAGCAAAATGTTAAAATTCAAAAAATTTCCCTATAGAACTTTAAAGTTGATGAGCTTCAGGGAGTCTGCTAGAGTGGTCCGGAATCTACTCGAGTTAATGTAATGGCACTGTAAAATTAGCCTCTACCATTTATATTTAGGGGAAGTATAGAGTGTCATATCACCGGTTGGCGCAAGGAAGTTTCACGAACGAAAACCGTCTCACCCGTTTCGTCCATGTTGTTGCCGGACGCAGCTTCTGTAACTTGGCGAACTAAAGTCATTGAGCGACTTAGCTCATCATCTGCCGTCTACCGTCTATTTTAGATCCGACGTATAAAATTGTCTCAAATTTAAAGACAAAAAATAAAATTGTTCAGAAAAAATAAAAAAATCCAGTAGATGAAAATAGGTTCGTAGTATATTCTGGGAAAGTTTCATCTCTTTTCAATTAGTGTTTTTTGGATAAATAGGTTTTTACAGTTTATGCTTAAAAAAGCTATTTATTCACAAACTATTTGGCCCAAATGAGTTGAAACTTTCTCAGAATATACTTCAAACCTATTTTCATCTACTGTATTTTTTTAAATTTTTTCCAAACACTTTTTATTTTTACTTCGAAATTTGAGGCGATCTTATCCGTTGCATCTATAATGAACGACAGATGAGGAGGCTAAGTTGCTCGGTGACTTAGGTTCACCAAGTCGCCGAAGCTGTGTCCGTTGCTGCCCGTCGCCAAAACATTCTCCTCAATTCAATTAGTAACCATGTCCACCCTTGCCATGCCCCCCCCCCCCCCCCCCCCCCCCCCCCGCCACCGGTGACGTCCAGCTGAGATTCTGCCACATTTCCTTCCTTTTTTAGGAGGTCGTCGGGCCGCCACAACCGTCTGTCGCCGCTTCCTCCCTCTCGAAACCACTATCCCAAGCTCCTGCCGCATCGAACGCCACCGCCCATCCTCCCATACTAGCTGGTTGTCCCCCACGCCATGTCCGGGTTGGATTGAAAGAGTCGGAAAAGTAAAGAAAAAAAATGATAACCGATGACGAGTGAGTCCCACATGGAAGAAGAAACCCATTTGAGACTTCAAATGCTCTGAGAAAGTTAGATGACCCTCTTGAAACATTATAGAGCCCAACCTAAAGTTGGAAAGTGCAAACGGAACCTGAACTCCATAAAGCCCTTTAAGAATCGATATTTTAAAGTTTCAGAAAAATACAAAAAAATACTAGGTATATATAACATCGAACTATATCAATGTGCAAAATCTCAATGCAAATTTCATATTATTTAAAGCTACACAAAAGGAAAATCTGACAAAATTTCAAGTTCTTAAAAATGTGTAATGTTCACCAACTAATCCACACATTTTTTCATTTTTGACCAGGCCAAATTTTTTTTGTATATTTGTGCACAGGAGATCATGTCATTATCTACATCTACGATTTTTCCAGTTTTTCTTGAAACTTGAAAACAGACTTTGAACTTTACAAAAAGTAGCTCCACGTAGCTCGACTTCCAAAACGCCACACTCACGTAAACGTGAAAAAACTAAGATGAGATTTCAGACATTCTGCTAGAGAATTGATCGTGTTATTTTTTTAAAAATAAATAAAAACTATATTATGAGTTTCAAAAAATTGAAAAAAAAAGGGTGAAGCCAATGTATCCCACAAACATGCGGAAAATGAATTTGAGATCATTTGTATTCTGAGCTACACAAAAAGTGTGAATCTGAGTACGCATATTTTTACATATCTAAATTTATCAGATTCACTCATGTTTTTCCAGCCTATGAAACAAATAATTTTGTATCGTGATTTTCCATACTTGTATGGTATATCATTTGCTCTGTCCAGAATGTTATGAAACATGTAAATATAATATTTGATATTTTTTAAAGCTACACAAAAGGAAAATCTGACAAAATTTCAAGTTCTTAAAAATGTGTAATGTTCACCAACTAATCCACACATTTTTTCATTTTTGACCAGGCCAAATTTTTTTTGTATATTTGTGCACAGGAGATCATGTCATTATCTACATCTACGATTTTTCCAGTTTTTCTTGAAACTTGAAAACAGACTTTGAACTTTACAAAAAGTAGCTCCACGTAGCTCGACTTCCAAAACGCCACACTCACGTAAACGTGAAAAAACTAAGATGAGATTTCAGACATTCTGCTAGAGAATTGATCGTGTTATTTTTTTAAAAATAAATAAAAACTATATTATGAGTTTCAAAAAATTGAAAAAAAAAGGGTGAAGCCAATGTATCCCACAAACATGCGGAAAATGAATTTGAGATCATTTGTATTCTGAGCTACACAAAAAGTGTGAATCTGAGTACGCATATTTTTACATATCTAAATTTATCAGATTCACTCATGTTTTTCCAGCCTATGAAACAAATAATTTTGTATCGTGATTTTCCATACTTGTATGGTATATCATTTGCTCTGTCCAGAATGTTATGAAACATGTAAATATAATATTTGATATTTTTTAAATAGAGGGAGCACCCGAGCTAGCCAAATACACGTTCCGAATTCTACTCCCCATCGAAAGATAACCTGCTACTACCATATATACCATGTGGTGAGCAACCAAAAAAAAAAAGATAACCTGCTACTCGCTGTGTCAGCGCTCGTGTTCCACTCCCCAACAAGGGCAAAACGGTAACTTGCTGACATTAACTCGCAACTAAGCAAAGCAACAAGACGAATAGACCCGCAACCGTAGCTCCCCTTCCGATCGATTCACAAATTCACAGCGGGCACCGGCGAAGAGGAGGAGAAGAAAGGCCAGGCCACCCCCGCCTGCGAGACGAAGCCAACCGGAGCCTGCGTTTCTAGAAGGTTAGCCTCCTCCTCCTCGAAGCTTCCAGACCCACGCACTCCCTGTCCGCCTCCTGTTCGAGATTGGCCCCTCCCCGCCCTGAGATCCGATCAGATTAATTCGATTCCGTCTCTGCTTATTTCCGGATAACACATACTGTAAATACGTGTTGGAGTTTCTGAATCGTCTGTTGTTTCTGATTCCCGGCGCTGCTTAAATCCCTTGTGTGATAATTTAACCGCGAATCAGTTGTCACCCCCATCAATTCGTCGAACCAATTTAGGTTAGTTTCTAGATATACGCTTTCCGTTTCGTTCCAATCCGTGTGCTGATTAGCGTTCTTGGAATTAGGGTTCTTGTTGCCGGCTTCCGCTGTGGGCGAGTTTGGGAGGTACAGGAGGAGGAGCCATGAACGGCGGTAGCAAGCAAACGCTGATATACAGCTTCGTGGCCAAGGGCTCCGTGGTGCTGGCCGAGCACACGGCCTTCTCCGGCAACTTCAGCACCATTGCCGTGCAGTGCCTCCAGAAGCTGCCCCCCAACAGCACCAGGTCCACCTACTCCTGCGATGGCCACACCTTCAACTTCCTCGTCGACCGTGGTTTCGGTATGCTCACGGTTCTTTCTTTTGTTCACTGAGGCTGTGAGCCATCTCATGGAAAGTTCACACTGTGTCAATGTGGTGTGACCTTTTGAGTTGACGTCGGATGTATTCGCCATGATGTGTGCAGTGTTCCTTGTGGTGGCGGAAGAGGCGGTGGGAAGGAGCGTGCCCTTTGTGTTCCTAGAGAGGGTTAGAGAAGACTTCATGCAGCGCTATGGGTCCAGTATCGATGAGGAGGGGCAACACCCGCTTGCTGATGACGCGGATGAGGATGACTTCCTGTTTGAGGACAGGTTCAGCATTGCCTACAATCTTGACCGGGAATTTGGGTATGGAACATTCTGTGTCTGTGCTTTGCTTATACTTTGGTGTTTTGTTAACATGGGAGTGCTTATTATTATTTCTCTTTCTCCTGGGTTCAGGCCAAGGCTGAAGGATCATATGCAGTATTGTATTAATCATCCAGAGGAAATTAGCAATCTCTCTAAGGTGAAATCACATCTTTCAGAGGTTAAAGGAATCATGATGGACAACATCGAGAAGGTGTGTATTTAACCGAACATGACCTTTCCAGAGAGATGGTTTGGTGCGCTCGTTTTACTTTCGAGAAACAAGCAAACATTTTATGAATGATATTTCCCAGCTCTCAAATATCTGATTCTGTTATATCTGATTCTGTTATACTATACACTGAAAATTGCTTTGTACGGTTTATGTGAAATATATAGCCAAATAGGGACTGTCACGTGTTCTTCTATGTACAATTTGTTCTACAAGGATGTGAGATGAATGTGCTAGTTTAAATTCTAGTTTTTTTTCCGTAGTAAAGCCTTTTTTATAGTGCTGGGATCTCATAAAAATAACATGCAGTTAAACAATGTCTTCTTAAGGTAATACTATATTAATATTACTCAGTACTAGAGTTGATGCACCTTCGCATGAAAATAACTGCTATAAAGTAGGTCGTGATATGTAGTGGTGAGATTATGGTACAATTTGAATAAGTAATTCAAGATATGCCATTTCCTTGCAAGGGATTACATACAGTTGTTGTTGTTCTGACAAGTCGCCTTTTGCTGATATACTCTTTGCTTTATCCACTGATTTTATGTATTTCTCTGATGCTTGCTTAACTTTTATTTCACAAGTCTTTGCTTTACCATTATGACGAGTAAAAATTGCAATATCCTGGGGACTTGTGGATACACACAGAGAGCCAACTCTGGTGCGTTTGTGCAGTTACGGTTTGGCAAGAAATCAAACAATGCTAAGCGCACAATAGCTACAACGTCATGACATTTAACTGAATCCATCAACTCGACAGTACTCTTTTATTTTTTGTGTTATATATCTTTTTATGTTATTGAGTTTACTTTGTGTGGGACATTGCTTAGATATTGGATCGTGGCGAGAAGATTGAACTTTTGGTGGGCAAGACCGAAACCTTACAGTCTCAGGTATGGATATAAAAAGTCATGTGTACCTGTATCCTCTGTTTGAAATCCTGTTTATGTAAAGAATGTGCGAGCAATTTTGACTCAGGGATGTGTTGTTGAATTTGCTTCAGGCTGACAACTTCCATAGGCATGGGAGAGAACTCAGGCGCAAGATGTGGCTTCAAAACCTGAGGTTTAAGCTGATGGTGGGTGGTGGCATCGCGTTTTTGATCCTCATCCTCTGGCTGATGGTTTGCAGGGGCTTCAAGTGCTAGAGAGTTCAGAGTCTTCATCATATGTTAAAAAACAAGAGAGTTCTGAGCCCTCATTCGACCTTTTCTTCTGTTGTCATTCAGTGTTCTGTTTACCTTGTCATGTGAATATAATGACCACCGCGAATCAGGCTTTCGCTATGTTCCGAACAAAAGCTTTCGCTATCTGGTGTGTGACCCTAATTCCTCATGGACCGCCCTATGTTTCATATGATCATAGGGATCTGAACTACTCGTGTAAGCTTTGTGAATGAAGGTGATGCCAGTCGATTATTTCTATACATTCTGAAATAGAGGCTAATCTGGCCTTGCACCTGTGGTCTTGTTCAGATACTCTTGACGACACTGCAAGTGACCATGATGCATAGACGTTGGAGATCTGGAACTTTCTCTATTGGTACATTATTCACTTGATCTGTTGGTACGCAGGTAGACCATGGAGAATCTTTCTCTTTGTTCATTCAATAGGAGTTTGACACGTACCGATAAAAACCGGGTCAATAAACACCAGATGCAGTGAGCGCCATGCACAACCCTAGTATATAACAGCCTAAAATAACTAGCCACACGAGTCGGCCAAAATGGAGAAGTATGCATAGATGCTTAATATTAATCGATTCTTGCTCCCTTCCAGTTGCGTTTGCTAAATTGTCTTATGTTAATGATATTTTGTATAATCATAAATAAATGTCCAAATGAACTTTAGATACCCGATCATATTGAATGTACGTGAGCATCTTACTCCTCTGTTCTTATTTGGAACTTCTTATTTTAAATTGTATTGTAATGCTCTTAAGTTAAGTACCCAAACTATTACTCGTTTGCATCCATGTATCTTTGCACTGAGGCGGTGAGGCCTGAAATGAGAGTCAGCATGTATATTAAACGATACTCTTCTTTTTGCAATAAATGTATATGAAATGATAGGGCCTCTTTGGATCGAAGGATTTTCATAGCAATATTGGAGGATTCCAATCCATAGGAATTTTTCCTAAGGAATCCCTTTGGATCAAAAGAATGGCACCTCCAAAATTCCTATGGATTGCATTTCTACACCTCAATTCCACCTCAATTCCATAGGAATTTCAACATCCACTCTAACCTCCTTTTCACATTCATTCGCGTAGGATCGAGGCACTTTTCCTGTGTTTTTCCTGTGTTTCATCCAAATAACCATTCCTGCAATTTTCCTCTGTTTTGTAATCCTCTGTTTCACACCTGCAATCTTGTCAAATTCATGTGTTTTTCCAATTCCTATGTTTTCAAATCCTGTGATCCAAAGAAGCCCATAGTGTGTGCATGCATTCAATGTTATGTGAGTTGCTCAACGTAAGGAAATAACATTTAGCTTCAACATTTTTCTCGGGATCTGAGAAGTCCATTTATCCTCCTAACCTAGATAGAAATACTGCTGCCTCACATAACAAACCCCACACATGATACATGTACCGAACAAGCCGTAATAGAGCAATACATAAACACATGCTTTGTGCAACATGAATGATACTCTACCACGACAACTCATAAGAACTTTGAGAAACACCGAAGATACTTCGTGCGACAAGTAGATAAACATTATGTAACACTAGGTCATGATGCAACAACTGAAAAAACATCACCTAATCGTAAGCGTCCAAATTTAGGATTTTTGTTTCAACATCAAACATACTTTACCGAACAAGGTTAACAAGTACACTACACCATAAGCATGTATTGATCAAGAATTGGAAAAGGAGCAAATTACAACGGGGTGACAAGGAAACACCAACATTCCAAGCTAATAATTGAGACACTAATTTTTTATTAGATTTTACACTCATTTTTACCCTCTTACAAACCGGATAATCCTTAATAATTGGACGAGATTATTTCTCTAACATGCCTCTAATCACCAATAATTGCATAGATGTGTAAATCTCCTTGGTTATTTATTTTCATGCTGAAATTTACGTTTTAATGATGAAATTTGAGCATAAATTAATGGGGGAAGAATCACGTGATGGAAGCATGCCCAAGTCAACGGGGCATCAAACAAAACTAACAGAAGACTTACCGAGCACTGGTACGGCCACATGCGAACGTGCCGTAGGCCGGCGGCTTTGTTTGATCAAACCGAACAACTTTCATCAAAGGGTCACCATCCGATTCGCACCTGAAGGCCCTCGAAAGCCTAGTTTCGTCCGGTGCCTCTATATAAAAAGGAGAGGGGAGCAACCACCATCCGCGTATGAAGCCATCTATCCTCCATGAAGTGCTGCATCCACCATCACCTCCATCTCCATATCCATTCCCCTAGCATCTCCATAGTCATACTTACACTCTTGATTTTCTTCACGGCCGACAACGTTGTAAGACTACAAAATATTCAACTTTAAGTACTTTTGATTATTTTTTATTGTTGAACTAATCAGGATGTATGACTAGTCCCCTCGGGTTAAAGGCTGAAGCCTAGCATCGCAACACACATGCACTTTTAATATGTTCTGTTCTCTAGACCTCACGAGCAGAAGATAGCGGAAGGGTATGCACGAAACAACCTAGTGACAATAAGGAGAGTACCATAGCTAAAAGTAATCCCCACGCTAAAACCGTTGGTCTATTTATCTTAATAAGTGAGGTAACCCTGGTCGATGAAACAGGACCAAGGTTTGACAATTGAATCCACAGTTTTGCGTCAGTAGGTTATGGTGTCCCAAGAACGCATCGCCCTCTTATATCTCTGTTATCAGAAGTATGTTTTATTACTAAAGGTGCTTAATATTATCTTTACAACCCATTATGTATGTGCACAATTGCAGATGAAACCTTTACCCTGGCCTATTTTTCTCCATTGATAAAATGCTTAGAAGTAACTTTTGGTCTGGTAAACAAAAACATTTTAGACTTGAGAAGCCCTTTTAGAATTCAACTTTCCAAGCAATTACTTTTTGGTTCGATAAAATCTAGATCTCTAGGAAAAATATAATATACTTCAATTGTAATCCGGATTAAAGGTATCAACACGTTTCTTACGCCATTGCCGGATAACTATTTTGCTACCCTGATAAGATCATAGATCCTGTTGATATGGTCGGGGTCGCACTTTGTGCACGCCTCTCCATTGCCAAGGAGGAAAACTAGTAGCATGGAAGAGCCAAACCGGATAAACGACATATCACAAACTTATCACCATCATAATCGATAGTCTACACAATAGGTTTGATCCAAATTAGACCGAAGCACCGCGACACAGACATAATGGGATTTGGGCAATCCGCACAGACCTAAACACTAGGTGTGTTTGGTAGCCTGGGTGGGCTATCTCCTCCCATACAAGCTCAGTCCACCCAGGTTAACCACATGCAAGTGTGTTTTATGTGTTACTAGATGACCCGTTGCGCCACTGGCGCAGGTGCCGAAATCAAAACTGTAGGGTCGCCTTAAGTTAAATATATTTAGGTCAATTGTTTTTGAAGCGGTAATTTCCCATCACTCTATATATGCAATATTGTGAATTCACGGATTGCCGATGGAAAAGGCCAGATGGTAAAAAATGCACTTCCTCTTAGTCTTCATGAAAATTGAATTGGATATGAACTTGTTTAATTATCTTATTACACATATGCAGTATTTCAGCCGTGAGTACATGAAGATCTACCTTGGTGTTGTCATCTATGCATGTATTTTGCATATCATTGTTTAAACATATTTTAAGTTGTTTATGTCTTTGTCTTTTGATCAGTTAGCTGTGGCAAATCATAGAAGTACAAAGCGGTTCAAATGATCGGTTGACAATTTCCAGCAGCTTGGCGCAGCGTCCCTTGTCCCCCGCATATGATCTCTGCTGCCTATAGTGGCCATGGGCGCCTATAGGTCCTAAGCCCCGACAGCCTCTTCGCCTGGACAACACAACTAAGGAGATCCAGCAGACGTGGACAAAGTTTGCACAATTCCCGGGGACACCCCACAAAGGTCTCCGTACTGTCGTCATGTTGGTTTGCTGAGAGATTTGGAAGGACCGAAATGCGAGGATTTTCAATAAAAAATCATCCATACCAACGGATTTGATTGCTAAAATCAAGGAAGAAGAGCAAGCGTGCTGGAGAGCGGATGCAAAGTCTTTCACCCAAATTATGCCATATGAGTCTGCATTTTTTCCTTGCTGTGTTCCGGCCTTCTGGCCGGTTCTGTATGACTTTTCATATGGGTTAGGCCGTTTGCTCCTTCTAAACAAATAAAAAAGCAGAACTTCTGCCGCGTTTAAAAAAAAGTCTGAAGTGCGCCGAATGTGGATGGAGCCTATTGTGATGCTTGTAGTGTGGCGTGCAATTCCGGATGGCACCCGCCGGGTTCGGGGCCGGGTTTGGCACCCCCATACCTGTACCCGGCCCTCCTCCTCGCCCTCGCCACCCGCCCCCATACCCGCCGGCGGGTCTAAATCTCCACCATACCCGCCACCCACCAGGTATGCGAGACCCGACGGGTACCCGCGAAGATGCAGGATGAGCTCGGACTCCGTGCTCTCGGGGAGCGGCGAGGGAGGAACGTGGGAGTGGTGCAGGAGGGGAGGCGGAGGCGGAGGAGGGGCGGCGTAGGTTTGGAGGCGCAGGAGGGGCGCCGATGGAGGAGTGGCGCAGGAGCGGCGACGTCGGAGGAGCAGGAGGGCGCCGATGGAGGAGTGGCGCAGGAGGGGCGGCGCAGGAGCGGCGTTGTCGGAGGTGTAGGAGGGCGCTGACGGAGGGTGGCGCAGGAGGTGCGCGTATGGGGGAGAGGAGAGCTAAGGGAGGAAGAAGGCGGCGCTGACTCGCTGAGGGATTGGGAATTTGGGATCGATAGCTAGGTTTACTCCCCTGTACTCGTGTCTACTTGTGGCTTGGGTGCATTTTTGCTTAGTGGGCTGGGATAGTTGGGCTGGCTTTGGGGAGTGCGTTAATGGGCTAGGTAGTTGGGCTGGCTTTCAGGTGCGTTGTGTTGTGTGTGAGGCAATGACATGTGGGGCCACATGTCCTAGTCGGGTATGCGGGTTCGCGTGTATGGGTTTGGCACCCACATACCCGCCTCCGCTAGACCCGGCGGGTCTGGATATTTACCGTTAAGCACACCTGCGGGTATAAATCGCCACCAAACCCTCCCCCACTAGTACAGAACGACACATCGGATACCCCTCTATGGAAACGGCAGGTGTTAGGCGACAGAGAATCGCGATTTTAGCGTTGCGGACGAGGCTTGGCAGAGGCTGGTCCGTCAACATTGGTTACGGAGAATTTTATATCTCCGTTACCAAAAGTATTGGCAACGGTCATAAATTTGTCTCCGTTTCCAATATGTATCTCTATGGCTACGGTTGTTTATGTATATCCGTTTGTGATGTGCTTGGGAAATTGCAGTTGCAATCTGGAAGCGCGCCTGTTCAATGCGGCTTAATTCACGAGGGATTGGAACCGCCTGATCGACGCTAATAAAATGTGAATGGAACCGCGCGAAGCCAGACAGGTCCCGCATTCTCCCCTTCGTTCTCTCCCACATTATCTACCACACTAGCACAACCGCCATGGCGGAACCCTGGTGGCAGAACGAGGAAGTCCCGAGCGACGACGCGAGCGCGGAAGACCGCGGTGAAGTTCCATGGTGGGATCAAGACGGGCCGCCGGACTCGGACCCCGACGACTCGGACCCGCCATCTTCACGCTCTGTAGAAGACGACTCCGATGACTCGGACCCGCCGTCTTCACGCGAAGGAGAAGACCACTCCGAAGAGGATGAGTCGCCGGAGGAAGAGTCGCCGGAGGACCCGCCAGAGCCGTATTATTCTAGCCAGGAAGAATACGACGCCGACGATGACGACGACGACACCGGCGGATCCAAGTAGAGCTTGGGGGGTGCACAGGACACCCCCAAAATATTGTTTTCTTTGTATAACTCTAGATTTTCACCATATGTGCAACCCTGAAATTAAGATTTTTGTGCATCTGTGCACCTATTTCTGTTGCGTGCACCCCGGCCGTCTCTGCTCTAGCTCCGCCACTGGACGACGAGGAGGCGTCGGAGGAGGCGCCGGAGGAGGAGGCATCGGAGGAGGCACCGGAGGAGGAGGCGCCGGAGGAGGACGCGCCGAAGAAGGAGGATCACGCTCCGGAGAAGGAGGCGCGAGAGGAGGATTCGCCGGAGAAGGACGCACGGCCGGAGAAGGAGGAGCACGAGCCGGAGGAGGAGGAGGAGCACGCGCCTGAGGAAAAGGCAACCGGCAAGAAGCGACGCCGCGCCGCGGATGACAATGGCGCGGAGGCAGGGCGTAAGCAGAACAAGTAGAGTAGATAGTTAGTTCAATTACTCTATCGATCCTTTGTAAGTAGGCCCAGTGTGTCAGTGAAGAAATTAGAGGAAACGGTTGTTTATCGCCTCCGTTTGCGATGTTATTATATGCTATAAATGTGCCACTGCGGCAACCCTAACGCTCTCGCTCTCACTCTCACTCTCACTCCACAGTCATAGTGTGGCGGCGGCTCCAGTACAAAATATTCAACTTTAAGTACTTTTGATTATTTTTTATTGTTGAACTAATCAGGATGTATGACTAGTCCCCTCGGGTTAAAGGCTGAAGCCTAGCATCGCAACACACATGCACTTTTAATATGTTCTGTTCTCTAGACCTCACGAGCAGAAGATAGCGGAAGGGTATGCACGAAACAACCTAGTGACAATAAGGAGAGTACCATAGCTAACAGTAATCCCCACGCTAAACCGTTGGTCTATTTATCTTAATAAGTGAGGTAACCCTGGTCGATGAAACAGGACCAAGGTTTGACAATTGAATCCACAGTTTTGCGTCAGTAGGTTATGATGTCCCAAGAACGCATCGCCCTCTTATATCCCTGTTATCAGAAGTATGTTTTATTACTAAAGGTGCTTAATATTATCTTTACAACCCATTATGTATGTGCACAATTGCAGATGAAACCTTTACCCTGGCCTATTTTTCTCCATTGATAAAATGCTTAGAAGTAACTTTTGGTCCGGTAAACAAAAACATTTTAGACCTGAGAAGCCCTTTTAGAATTCAACTTTCCAAGCAATTACTTTTTGGTTCGATAAAATCTATATCTCTAGGAAAAATATAATATACTTCAATTGTAATCCGGATTAAAGGTATCAACACGTTTCTTACGCCATTGCCGGATAACTATTTTTGCTACCCTGATAAGATCATAGATCTTGTTGATATGGTCGGGGTCGCACTTTGTGCACGCCTCTCCATTGCCAAGGAGGAAAACCAGTAGCATGGAAGAGCCAAACCGGATAAACGACATATCACAAACTTATCACCATCATAATCGATAGTCTACACAATAGGTTTGATCCAAATTAGACCGAAGCACCGCGACACAGACATAATGGGATTTGGGCAATCCGCACAGACCTAAACACTAGGTGTGTTTGGTAGCCTGGGTGGGCTATCTCCTCCCATACAAGCTCAGTCCACTGATACGTCCATTTTGCATCACTATTTTATATCATAATTTACTGCTATTCATCGATATATTTCATATTTAGAAGTGTTACTTATGTTATTTTACCTATTTTGCATGTTTGATGAATAATGGAGAATTGGACACCGGAGTCAGGATTCTGCTGGAAAAAGCACCGTCGAGATGCACTATTTCTGAAGATCAATAAATCGAAGGAGACATATGGAAGTTCCTATTTTACCAGAAGATGGAGGAGGCCAAAAGGGGGAGCTGAGATGGGCCATGGTGGGCCCTCCTCACCCCTTGGCGCGGTGGGGCCCCCTGCCGCGCCGAGAGGTGGTTTGGGGGCCCTGGCCCACCTCAGCCGTTCCCCCTTCGCGTACTTGACCCCCTCGGAACCCTAACACAGGGGAGGCCATCGAAATATTCCGCCGCCTCCACGAGGCGGAAAACACCAGAGAGCGAAAAGCTCCCCTGCAGGAAGAAATCTGCCGGGGGAAATTCCCTCCCGGAGGGGGAAATCGTCGCCATCATCACCGTCATCGAGCTGGACTTCATCGGGATCATCATCATCATCATCATCTCCACCACCAACACCATCATCACCGCCGCTGCACCCGTCTCCGCTATAACATCTAGGGCTGAATCTTGTCTATTTCATAGGGGAAACTCTCCCGGTGTTGATTACTCTTGTTATTGATGCTATTGGGTGAAACCATTGGACTAAGGTTTATGTTCAGATTGTTATTCATCATCATATCACCTCTGATCATGTTCCGTATGATGTCTTGTGAGTAGTTCGTTTAGTTCTTGAGGACATGGGAGAAGTCTTGATGTTAGTAGTGAACTATGTTGAGTAATATTTAATGGTTTGATGCTTAAGTTGTGGTGTTATTCTTCTAGTGGTGTCATGTGAACGTCGACTACATGATACTTCACCTTTATGGGCCTAGGGGAATGCATTGTGTATTCGTTTGCCAATTGTGGGGTTGCCGGAGTGACAGAAACCTGAACACCCGTTGGTATATCGATGCATGAGGGATAGCAGGATCTCAAAGTTTAAGGCTGTGGTTAGTTTACTTAATTACTTTCTTGTATTTGCGGATGCTTGCAAGGGGTATAATCACAAGTATGTATTAGTCCTAGGAAGGGCGGTGCATTAGCATAGGTTCACCCACACAACACTTATCAAAACAATGAAGATTAATCAACTATATGAAGCGAAAGCACTTGACAATATCCCGTGTGTCCTCAAGAACGTTTGGTCATTATAAGTACAACAACCGGCTTGTCCTTTGCTGTAGAAAGGATTGGGCCACTCGCTGCAACTATTATACTGCATTTTATTTACTTGTACTTTATTTATCTGTCATATCAAAAACTCCTAAAAACTTGTCTGTGAGCATTTACAGTGAATCCTTCATCAAAACCGCTTGTCAACACCTTCTGCTCCTCGTTGGGTTCGACACTCTTATTTATCGAAAGTACTACGATACACCCCCTATACTTGTGGGTTATCAAGACTATTTTCTGGCGCCGTTGCCGGGGAGTGTAGCGCTATTGGTAAGTGGAATTGGTAAGGGAAACATTTATTGTACGTGCTGTTTTTATTTTTGCCTGCTGCTATATCTCATTATGGAGGGGTCTTCTCTTGAATTCCTATTTGGGAAAACAACTACCACTGCTAAGGTAGTAGAGGAGGCGCAGATGAGCAGGTAATACCGTTCAAAATTCCTATGAAAATTGTTGAACGTGTCACAAATAACCGCTATGCAGGAGATGGAACTGTCCATCCTGGAGATCATTTGTTATTTCTGCATGAATTGTGCGAGTTATTTAAGTGTGCAGGTATCTCGATGGGAGAAGTTAAGAAGAAATTATTCTCTCTATCACTGTCTGGTAAAGCTGCACATTGGTATAAACTGCTGAAGAATGGGTATTCTCTTGGATGGGAGGAAATTGTACCTCTCTTTTACTCCAAATTCTATCCTCCAAGTGAGATTCATAAGGATCGGAACCTCATATATAACTTCTGGCCCTATGATGGAGAGAGTATCGCTCAAGCGTGGGGGAGATTGAAGGCATTAATGCTCAAATGTCCCATTCATGAGCTTCCTGGTAATATTGTTATTGATAACTTTTATGCAAGACTCTCCTTTCAAGATAAAACTCTATTGGATACCACTTGTGCTGGATCGTTCACTCGTAATAAAGAAGAGTTTAAGTGGGACCTTCTTGATCGGATTCAGGAGAACACTGAAGGATGGGAGAATGACAAAGGTAGGGAGTCAGGTATAAACTATGACTTTGAGTGTGTTAAAAATTTTATGGATACTGATGATTATCGCAAAATTAGCACTACTTATGGTCTTGACTCTCAAATTGTTGCAAACTTTTATAAAGCCTTTGCTTCCTATTTCGGTTTGCCGAAGGAGGGTTTTAAAAATTATCATGAACCATATAAAGATGAATCTGTTTCTCATATATCTAAAGGTGTTGAGGTTAATGTTGCTGATCGCATTATTCCAGAACCTTATATTGAAAAAGTTCCTTTTCCTAATAAGATTAAGGAACATACTATCATAACTGGTGTTGTTAGTAAAAGTAATAAGAAAACTACCAAACCTGATGAGCAAATAACTGTTGAACCTGTTGTAGCATTGGTTAAAGATCTTGTCACTGAAAATTTAGAAGATAGACACATTATCTTTTGTGAGGATGCTTCTAATATTGTCTCACATCCTAAAAGTTCTAGGAAGTCTAGTGTTCCTGTGCTTTCTGTTGGATAGGTGATCATTGCTATTATGGTTTATGTGATATTGGTGCAAGTTCTAGTGCTATTCCTTATGAGCTTTACAGGGAAATTATGCACGAAATTGCTCCTTGTAAACTTGAAGAGATTGATGTGGTTATTCAGCTTGCTAATAGGGAAACTATCTCTCCAATTGGTATCATTAGAGATGTCGAAGTCCTTTGTGGTAAGACTAAATACCCTGCTGATTTTCTTGTACTTGGGTCGGCTGCCAATGATAGTTGTCCTATTATTTTTGGTAGACCTTTTCTGAATACTTGTGGTGCTGTTATAGATTGTAAGAAAGAGAAAATCTTTACTAAATTTGCTGGTGAATCTTATGAATTCAATTTCTCTAAATTTGCTAAAGCACCTTATGAAACTGAATTGCCTAGTGAGGATTTTGAAATTGCTCAACTTGCATCTATTGTTCTTGCTCCTAACAATGCTTTGCAGCAACATATGGAGAATCATGAAAGTGAGAACTTCAGGGAAGAAAGGAATGAGCTTGATGAAGTATTCCTTCGTCAACCTATGCTCAAACACAATTTACCTGTGGAAGATTTGGGTACCACAATGCCACCCAAGGAGGATCCTGTTTTTGATTTGAAACCTCTGCCTGATAATCTTAAATATGCTTATATTGATGATAAGAAAATATATCCTGTTATTATCAGCTCTAAACTTTCAGGTACAGAGGAGGAAAGGTTATTGGGAGTGTTGAGGAAACACCGCGGAGCTATGGGATATACTCTTGATGACCTGAAGGGAATTTCTCCTACTATATGTCAGCACGCCATCAACATGGAACCTGATGCAAAGCCTGTTGTTGAGCATCAGCGTCGTTTAATACCCAAGATGAAAGAAGTGGTAAGAAATGAGGTATTAAAACTTCTTGAAGCTGGTATTATTTATCCTATTGCTGATAGTAGATGGGTAAGTCCTGTGCACTGCGTTCCTAAGAAAGGAGGAATTACCGTTGTTCCTAATGAAAATGATGAACTAATTCCTCAAAGAGTAGTAGTTGGTTATAGATGTGCATTGATTTTAGAAAGGTTAACAAAGTAACTAAGAAAGATCATTATCCTTTGCCTTTTATTGATCAAATGCTTGAGAGGTTGTCCAAGAAAACTCACTTTTGTTTCCTTGATGGGTATTCTGGGTTTTCTCAAATTGCTGTGAGAGCGCAAGATCAAGAGAAAACTACTTTTACTTGTCCTTATGGAACTTATGCTTATAGACGTATGCCTTTTGGTTTATGTAATGCTCCTGCTACTTTTCAAAGATGCATGTCTGCTATTTTTCATGGCTTTTGTGAGGAAATTGTGGAAGTCTTCATGGACGATTTCTCCGTCTATGGAACTTCCTTTGATAATTGTTTGCACAACCTTGACAAAGTTTTGCAGAGATGTGAAGAAACTAGCCTTGTTCTTAATTGGGAGAAATGCCACTTTATGGTTAATGAAGGAATTGTTCTTGGACACAAAATTTCTGAAAGAGGTATTGAAGTTGATCGAGCTAAAGTGGAGGCAATTGAAAAGATGCCTTGTCCCAAAGATGTTAAAGGTATTCGTAGTATTCTTGGTCATGCTGGTTTTTATAGGAGGTTTATTAAAGATTTCTCTAAAATTTCCAAGCCTCTTACTAATCTTCTTCAAAAAGATGTACCCTTTGTTTTTGATGATGATTGTAAGGAAGCTTTTGAAACTTTGAAAAAGGCTTTAATCACCGCTCCTGTAGTTGAACCACCTGATTGGAATTTACCTTTTGAAATTATGTGTGATGCTAGTGATTATGCTGTAGGCGCTGTTCTTGGGCAGCGAGTAGATAAAAAGTTAAATGTTATTCATTATGCTAGTAAAACTCTTGATTCTGCTCAAAAGAATTATGCCACTACTGAAAAAGAATTTCTAGCTGTAGTTTTTGCTTGTGACAAATTTCGACCCTACATAGTTGATTCGAAAGTCACTATTCATACTGATCATGCTGCAATTAGATACCTTATGGAAAAGAAAGATGCTAAGCCAAGGCTTATTAGATGGGTACTTCTTTTGCAAGAATTTGATTTGCATATCATAGATAGAAAAGGTGCTGAAAATCCTGTTGCTGATAATTTGTCTAGATTGGAAAGCATTCCTTATGATCCTATTCCTGTTAATGATAGCTTTCCAAATGAACAATTGGCTGCAATAAGTGTAAGTTCGCGAGATAGTCCTTGGTATGCTGATTATGCTAACTTTATTGTTTCCAAGTACTTGCCTCCAACCTTTTCAGCTCAGCAAAGAAGGAAATTCTTTTATGACTTGCGGCATTACTTTTGGGATGACCCACACTTATATAAAGAAGGAGTCGATGGTATTATGCGAAGATGTGTTCCTGAATATGAACAACAGGAAATACTGAGGAAATGCCATGGAAGTGCTTATGGAGGGCATCACGCTGGAGATAGAACTGCGCAGAAAGTTCTACAATCAGGTTTTTATTGGCCTACCCTCTTTAAGGATGCAAGAAAGTTTATTTTATCTTGTGATGAATGTCAAAGGGTTGGTAATATCTCTAGACGCAATGAAATGCCTATGAGTTATTCTCTTGTTATTGAACCATTTGATTGTTGGGGATTCGACTTCATGGGTCCTTTTCCTTCTTCACAAGGTAATACTCATATACTTGTTGCTGTTGATTATGTCACTAAATGGGTAGAAGCTATACCTACTAAAAGTGCTGATGGTGAGACCTCTTTAAAAATGCTTCAAGATGTCATTTTTCCTAGGTTTGGTGTACCTAGATATCTTATGACTGATGGAGGTTCTCATTTTATCCATGGTGGTTTTAGAAAACTCTTGCTAAATATGGTGTTAATCATAGAATTGCTTCAGCCTATCATCCTCAAACTAGTGGACAAGTAGAATTGTCAAATAGGGAGATTAAATCTATCTTGCAAAAGACTGTTAATAAATCTAGAAAAAATTGGGCTAGTAAGTTAAATGATGCTTTATGGGCTTATAGAACTGCTTATAAGAACCCCATGGGCATGTCTCCTTATAAAATGGTTTATGGTAAAGCTTGTCACTTGCCTTTAGAATTAGAACACAAAGCTTATTGGGCAGTGAGAGAACTTAATAGAGATTTTAAACTTGCCGGTGAGAAAAGGTTGTTGCACTTAAGTTCTTTAGATGAATGGAGAAGTGAGGCTTATGAAAATGCTAGACTCTTTAAAGAAAAAGTTAAGAGATGGCATGATAGGAGAATTCTTAAAAGAGAATTTAATGTTGGTGAGAAAGTTCTATTGTATAGGTCTCGTCTCAGATTTTTTGCAGGAAAGTTACTCTCAAAATGGGAAGGACCATTTGTTATTGTGGAGGTGTATCGTTCAGGTGCAATAAAAATTGCTTCATTGAAAGATAACTCTACACAAGTGGTAAATGGTCAAAGACTCAAGCATTATATTTCTGGAGATTCTATTAATGAAGAGGTTGATACAATTAAAGTGGTGACTCCGGAAACTTTCATTGAAGAACATTTTTCTGGGACTGCAGAATTCGATTCGAATAGGTAACAGTTTCGGTAAGAAAAGTTTCGCGAATAACTTTCTAGAAGATATTTTCGTCGTTTTTATTAAATATGGAAAAATAAGAGACCGAACCGGATGGGAGACGGCACCCGTGGTGCCCAAACCATAGGTCGGCGCGGTGGGCCCCCAGCCGCGCCGCCTGGTGGTTTGAGCACCCCGGAGCTCGTCTCCGATCAGGTTTCCTCCTGTACCTTCCTTATGTTGTAAAACTTTTTGCTATATAACTCACCCGAACCCCCGAGGTTCGTATCTCGCCTTTTCATCGTGTTTCGTTTCGAGCTGTTTCTGTCCAGATATTGTTTTCAGATTTAGAAGCGCCATGGTCTCCAACAACAACAACAAGGGCAAGGAGCCTTTGGAAGACGAGACTCAAGACCCCAAGCTGAAGGAGGAAGTCAAGAGCAAAGATGAAAGCGCATGAAGGAAGTAAAGGGGATGCCGTCAACAAAGGGAGAACAGCCTGCAGTCAGGAAGCCCACCTTTGTGGGATCGGTTAACGCTCAACGTGCTTTTTCTCATAACCTGCAGGGAGCAATACCACCTATTCCGGACTACAGCTCTTTTCCGGCAGTGACGGAAGTACTTCGAGTTACAGATGAGTTCTGTGATCAATACCGAGCCCTGCGGAGGGAGGTGGAAATACTCCAGGAAGAGAATATCAGACTCCGCCGAATGCTGGAACGGTTTCTTACTCCAATCCAAGTCATACCGCCACCACCACCGAAGGAGTAATTCATCATAAGTATTGGCATCCCCTTGGTTTGTTCCAAGCTTGGGGGAGTGCCGCGGTATCACACATTATCTTTACCTTTTACTTTTCCATAAAGTCATATCGTGAGTAGGGAAGTTATCTTATATGATGGTTTGCAATGTGGAAGTATCTCTCTTTTAGTTGGTTATCTATGTATCCCTTGGTGTGAGTTGCCGTTATGAAATATTAATGAGAAGTTTTATCATTTACTTTCTGCATACTTTATTTTAGCTTGCAATTCTCTTTCATATTGATAACCTTGTTGTTAGTATAGGGATCACTTTTTAGAGCACCAAGTTAATCTTTTTGGTTTTGGCAAACTTAGCATTGGTCAGTAGTAGACAATACTTTGAGACTTAAGTAGAAGAGGGAGTGCATGCAAATATATTATTCCATGATCTTTCTTTCTTTGTGCTCATAAGCTTAGTATTCTTAAGTTAAACTATTTGTGCTTCTAAGGAAGATTGCATGATTATTCTTATCACTTGTATAATTGTTTGTATCCCTCAACTCTTATGCTTGCTACATAACCTTGCTAGCCAAAGACCTGTATCGAGAGGGAATGCTTCTCATACATCCAAACCTTGAGCCAAACCATTGCCATTCGAGTCCACCATAACTTCCTACTATATGGTATTTTGCGCCATTCCAAGTAAATACTTCATGTGCTACCTTTAAATTATTCAAAACTTATTACTCCTAGTTTTGTGTCACTGTTTATTAGCTCATGAGGGTTCTGTAGAGTTTCTCTAGCACTTTTGTCAAACAGACTTTCACCAATGGACTAGTGGCATATACACCGCTTATCCAACAATTTGCAAAAAGAGCTGGCAAATGGGGTGCCCAGTCCCAATTAACTACAACTTTCATTAATAATTCTCTTCACATGTTTTGCCCTGATTTATCAGTAAGCAACTTAATTTGCAAATAGACACTCCTCCATGGTATGTGAATGTTGGAAGGCACCCGAGGATTCGGTTAGCCATGGCTTGTGTAAGCAAAAGGTTGGGAGGAGTGTCAACTATAAAGAAACTAAAATACATGTGTAAACAAAAGAGAAGAGGGATGATCTACCTTGCTGGTAGAGATAACGTCCTTCATGGGAGCCGCTCTTGAAAGTCTGGTTGACAAGGGGTTAGTGTTCACTTTACTACGATTCGTTGACAACGACATACATAGCTCAAACAACTATTTTCATACTCTCTATATGCTTTGCAAAACTTAAAAGCTCTAGCACATGATTTAATCCCTGCTTCCCTCTGCGAAGGGCCTATCTTTTACATTATTGTTGAGTCAGTAAACCCATTCCTCTCTATCTCAAGCAAGCATTTGAGTTGTTGAGATCCAATTAGTTATATGTGTTGATACTTCTAATCATATCTCTCATTTCCTTGTTTCGCACAATAGCTTTTATCCGAATGAATATAACTTTGAAAGTTATCAATGACTGTAAGGAGACTGTTATGATTAAGGCATGTAAGTTCTGCTATATAAGCTCTGATATAAAGACTCTTCTCGAAAGATAAGTATGATCTGTTAATTGTTCTCTGACCAAGAGTTTAAGTTTGCCTTCACCAATCATGGTTCTCTTTATGCACTTCATCGTGGTTCCCTTTACTTATTTCAAGTTAGATTATATGAAGGGAAGTTGCTGTCTAGAATGACTTGTGTATCAATGAATGTGATGCTTCTTGTCCGTATTTTATTTATCGACACTTTGCTCCATAAACTTGTGGTCATGTTTACTGAGCTCAGTTTTCGCTTGGGGACAAGCGAGGTCTAAGCTTGGGGGGGTTGATACGTCCATTTTGCATCACTATTTTATATCATAATTTACTGCTATTCATCGATATATTTCATATTTAGAAGTGTTACTTATGTTATTTTACCTATTTTGCATGTTTGATGAATAATGGAGAATTGGACACCGGAGTCAGGATTCTGCTGGAAAAAGCACCGTCGAGATGCACTATTTCTGAAGATCAATAAATCGAAGGAGACATATGGAAGTTCCTATTTTACCAGAAGATGGAGGAGGCCAAAAGGGGAGCTGAGATGGGCCATGGTGGGCCCTCCTCACCCTTGGCGCGGTGGGGCCCCCTGCCGCGCCGAGAGGTGGTTTGGGGGCCCTGGCCCACCTCAGCCGTTCCCCCTTCGCGTACTTGACCCCCTCGGAACCCTAACACAGGGGAGGCCATCGAAATATTCCGCCGCCTCCACGAGGCGGAAAACACCAGAGAGCGAAAAGCTCCCCTGCAGGAAGAAATCTGCCGGGGGAAATTCCCTCCCGGAGGGGGAAATCGTCGCCATCATCACCGTCATCGAGCTGGACTTCATCGGGATCATCATCATCATCATCCACCCCACACCATCATCATCACCCCGCTGCACCCGTCTCCGCTATAACATCTAGGGCTGAATCTTGTCTATTTCATAGGGGAAACTCTCCCGGTGTTGATTACTCTTGTTATTGATGCTATTGGGTGAAACCATTGGACTAAGGTTTATGTTCAGATTGTTATTCATCATCATATCACCTCTGATCATGTTCCGTATGATGTCTTGTGAGTAGTTCGTTTAGTTCTTGAGGACATGGGAGAAGTCTTGATGTTAGTAGTGAACTATGTTGAGTAATATTTAATGGTTTGATGCTTAAGTTGTGGTGTTATTCTTCTAGTGGTGTCATGTGAACGTCGACTACATGATACTTCACCTTTATGGGCCTAGGGGAATGCATTGTGTATTCGTTTGCCAATTGTGGGGTTGCCGGAGTGACAGAAACCTGAACACCCGTTGGTATATCGATGCATGAGGGATAGCAGGATCTCAAAGTTTAAGGCTGTGGTTAGTTTAACTTAATTACTTTCTTGTATTTGCGGATGCTTGCAAGGGGTATAATCACAAGTATGTATTAGTCCTAGGAAGGGCGGTGCATTAGCATAGGTTCACCCACACAACACTTATCAAAACAATGAAGATTAATCAACTATATGAAGCGAAAGCACTTGACAATACTCCCGTGTGTCCTCAAGAACGTTTGGTCATTATAAGTACAACAACCGGCTTGTCCTTTGCTGTAGAAAGGATTGGGCCACTCGCTGCAACTATTACTACTGCATTTTATTTACTTGTACTTTATTTATCTGTCATATCAAAAACTCCTAAAAACTTGTCTGTGAGCATTTACAGTGAATCCTTCATCAAAACCGCTTGTCAACACCTTCTGCTCCTCGTTGGGTTCGACACTCTTATTTATCGAAAGTACTACGATACACCCCCTATACTTGTGGGTTATCATCCACCCAGGTTGACCACATGCAAGTGTGTTTATGTGTTATGTTTGGTAGGTCGTATGAGCTGAGCTGAGCTCAGTTGAGACGTTGTTTGGTATGTCGTATGAGTTGAGCCATGCGCTAGAAAATTAAAAAGCAACCGGGTCCCTGGAAAAAACAACCGGGTCCCTACACAAAGAAAACAAAAGAAATCAAGCCCCTGGAGGTCCACCTTAGCCTTTGGCGCTGCCGCCGGCGTCCAGCGCCGCCGCCGGCGAGAGGAGCCACGGCACGCGCCTTCACCGGGATGTGGAGCTCCTCTGCTGCTCCGCCCGCGGTGGACGACGCCCTCTGCAGTGACGGGCGGCGTCGGGAGCGCGACCTTGGGCGGCGTCAGGGGCGTGGCGACGGGCGGCGGTGTGGCGCCGTCCTCTGCGGCGTAGGGGCGAGCGGCGGTCGGCGGCGGGACTCTGCGGCGGTCAGGGGCGTCCTCTGCTGTTCCGCCCGTGGTGGACGACGTCCTCTGTAGCGACGGGCGGCGTCAGGGGCGTGGCGACGGGCGGCGGTGTGGCGCCGTCCTCTGCGGCGTAGGGAGGAGCGGCGGTCGGCGGCGGACTCTGCGGCGGTCGGGGGCGTCCTCTACGGCAGTCGGCGGCGTCGGGGAGAAGGGAGCAGTGCCGCGTCGGGTGGGAGAGAGAGGAGCTCGGGAAGGGAGAGAGGAGACGTGAAAAGAAATGAGAGTGAGAGAAGGGCGAGGCAGGTCTGGGGGGTGGGCGCGCGCGGGGGCAGCGGATGAAGCGAGCCGGGTTGATGAGAAAGCTCGATTCTGACTTCTCTCCTCAGCCTGGCTGAGGGGCCTTTTCTGGTGAGGTGGGCACTGCCCAGTTTCGTCGTCCCGGGCTACCAAACAGCTGAAAGTGGGGTGAGGAGAGATTTTCTCAGTCGGCCCGGGCTACAAACACGCCCTAGGTTTCTCGATGCCACACGTGACTAGGAAAGACGAAGGCACATGCTTGTCTCTGTTATTCACTCTGATCTCAGGAAAAACAAATCATTCGAATTGAAAGAAAAAAAGATTAGAACAATAGGCCGCAGCCCAAGCCCATCAGGGCCCGGCACCTTGACCCATCAGATCCCACGGCTGGAGCAATGTGCCGCCCCGGCCTCCGCATAAAGGCACTGGCAAAGTACGCTCCCCATCTCACACTCGCCCACTCACCCCCAAATTTTGAATTCCCCTCTCCCCACACCAGCACACCCCGCTCCGCCCCGAAAATTTCCCAATCCAGCCGCACCTCACCGCGGAAAGGGAGAAATTTCGAAATCTCCCAAGCCGCCGCCGCCGCCGCCGTCGCGCCGCCCGCCATGTCGTCGCGGGCGACAAGGAGAAGGCGGTGAACGTCCAGGTGCTCCTCCGCTGCAGGTACGCCCCGCCCTCCGGCACCGCGCCACTGCCCGCCGCCCTCCCCTCTCCAGATCCGCGGCCCTAACCGCCTCATCGCGTGCCTTTACCCCCGCAGGCCCTTCAGCGACGACGAGCTCAGGAGCAACGCGCCGCAGGTGATCACCTGCAACGACTACCAGCGGGAGGTCGCCGTCACGCAGGCCATCGCCGGAAAGCAGATCGATAGGGTCTTCACGTTTGACAAGGTTCGGATGTTGGTGTTTTTTTTCCATCTGTTTTTAGTGGTTGCTGCCGTGGTGATAAGTGGTGGTAGCTGGGCGGTAACTGGTGCCTAGGGTTAGTTCCTACCAGTGTTCGCATCTGAACGAGCTGGGAGCCGCGTGCCGTGCGAATTAAAAACCTGCATTCCACTTGACAGAACTGGAAACCTCACGATGCGCACTTCCTGTCACTGTTTTGAGTATCTCTAGTCTGTTTAGTTAATCTCCACTAACCGTCGATACTTGTGGGAGTGTCTGAGAACATTCATTTCATTTCACGGTTGCTTGTCAGTGCGCAGGTGTAACATAAAATCCCCTTTCTGTTTGCAGGTTTTCGGGCCAACAGCTAGGCAGAGAGACCTGTATGACCAAGCCATCATTCCTATCGTGAACGAGGTACTGGAAGGGTTTAATTGCACCATCTTCGCCTATGGCCAGACGGGCACTGGGAAAACTTATACCATGGAAGGAGAGTGCCGGAGAGCCAAGGCAAGCATATCTTTTGTTGGCCTTGCACACTTTTTATGTGCCCAGTTGTGGTTTACTCAGTTGTTGGTATCTTGTGTGAAATGCTTTGCAGAGTGGACCGGATGGGCAGTTGCCTTCAGATGCCGGGGTCATACCTAGAGCTGTTAAGCAGATATTTGATACATTGGAGAGGCAGAATACTGAGTACAGTGTCAAGGTCACTTTTTTGGAGCTCTACAATAGAGATCACAGATCTTCTTGCACCAGAGAGATTTCTAAGGTTGCTCTGGAAGAACGGCAGAAAAAGGCATTGCCGCTTATGGAGGACGGGAAAGGTGGGGTGCTTGTGAGAGGCTTGGAGGAAGAAATAGTCACTAACTGTAATGAAATTTTCTCTCTTTTGGAAAGAGGATCTGCAAGCGCCGGACAGCAGAGACCCTTTTGAACAAGCAATCGAGGTTCAAATTTGCGCATTTTCTTCTATTAAACTATATATAGCCCTTACGATGACTTAAGTGCTTACTTCCATCTGTAATATTGTAGTCGTTCACACTCGCTTTTCTCAATCACAATTCACATAAAAGAGGCAACCCCTGAAGGAGAAGAATTGATAAAATGTGGGAAGTTAAATCTGGTCGATCTGGCTGGATCCGAGAACATCTCTCGCTCTGGAGCTAGGGAGGTACATCATACAGTAAAATTAACTTGGATGTTACTGTTTCATTTAGTAGCAAATCTTATGGCAATTCTATGGTAAACCTTAAGACATTTTGTTCTGATTGTAGGGCCGAGCAAGAGAAGCTGGTGAAATAACAAAAGCTTGCTTACTTTAGGCCGTGTCATTACAGCATTGGTTGAGCACCTTGGACATGTTCCATACAGGTAAGCATCAGTAATTCAAGGATCCTTGCATCCAGTAATTAGTCTTTCCTACCTTGACCGGGAAACTCTTTGCCTTTCAGAGACAGTAAACTGACAAGGTTGCTTCGTGATTCATTGGGAGGAGAACAAAACTTGCATTATTGCTACCGTTTCGCCTTCTGTACATTGTCTTGAGGAGACATTGAGTACATTGGATTATGCGCATCGGGCAAAGAGCATAAAAAACAGGCCTGAGGTTAATTGGACAGCATAAACTCAATTTTGGCTATGTCAGCACCATTTAATTTTATTTGACCATATGCCATTAACTACTGGTATTATCTATATTGCAGGTTAACCAAAAAATGATGAAATTAACATTAATCAAAGATCTCTATGGTGAAATAGACCGACTCAAAGCAGGTATCTTGTGAACCCTCATACCATGGAATGTAATTCAGATGTTTGTGAATGACCTAACAAATATTGACTCATCTGCAGAGGTCTATGCTGCACGTGAAAAGGTTGGTGTATACATTCCAAAGGACAGATACCAGGCGGAGGAGAATGAGAGGAAGGTATTATTGACACGATCTCTCAAATTTATTTGAACTGAAGCAAACATATATCTTTTCCATTCTTCAAAATCCAATATACTTTTTACAAAACTGTAGCATAAAAATTAGACCCGAGCAAGTAGCTTTATCAGATATATAGCACATATCTCAAATTGTTATTTTTCGAGAAGTTTTATTTGTGACAGTTTCATTGCATCTTTCCCTTAATTAACTCTTCCTGCATTTCTTTGAAGGCCATGGCTGATCAAATTGAGCAGATGACTGTCTCTTGGAAACAAACCAGAAGGTTCGGAAAGTACTCTGTTTGCTGGAAATACCATGACTCATATTCTTATTTTGTTTGAAATCAATGCTTTGTTTTGGTTTCAGCAAATCAGTGATCTGCAAGAAAAGTATGATTCCGAGCTCCAACATTCTGCTGATTTGAGAAAAAAGCTCGAAGCCACAGAGGTAAATAATATTTTCCTGGTTAGTTATGATCATATTATGTTTTTATTTATGCTGTAAGATTAATAGCTTGTACCACAGAAATCCCTGTACCATACAAGCAACCTACTCTCAACGACAAAAGAGGATTTGAAACATGCCCATTATAAGCTGAAGGAGAAAGAGTTCATTATCTCTGAGCAGAAAAAAGCAGGTTTGATATTATATCACACACTTAATTCTTGCAAAAATATCTTTGTTAATTCCAACTGCATTTTAATGCATCCCTGTGCATCAGAAAATGCTTTAGCACATCAAGCCTGTGTTCTGACGTCAGAACTGGAAAAATCCACCCGTGACAATGCTTCACTGCATTCAAAAATAGCCAGAGGTGATAAACTTAGTGCTGCAAATAGGTCAGTGGTGAACTCATTCCAAGCTGACCTTGCTTCGAAGTTGGATATTCTATCCAGTACACTTACTGCATCGATTGATCAACAAAACAAACATCTGAAAGCTGTGGAAGACCTATGCCAATCTTGTGTTGATTCCCATGACACGGTACGCATTAATTCTGCATAAATCTGCATGTCTAATAGTTATTTTACATAACTGTCTGTCTCAGTGGCTCACTGTTGCCTGTCATTTATCCTTTTGGTTTAACATTTGAAGGCTACATTGGAGATAAAGAAGAAGATTTTAGCTTCAAAGTCGTTGTATATGTCACATATGGAAGCTTTTCAAAATATTGTGCTCCTACATAAAGCAAACACAAATTCTACGTTGGAGGATGCATCATCTCTTTCTGCAGCAAGCTGTTGCAGTCTTGACCAGGCATGTGATTTGTCCTCTTTTTTAACAAGCACAAGCACAAATTCACTTTCTTTTTGCCTTCACGCTTACCCTTTTCTTCTATTAGTCTCATGGGATTATTTTGCTGACAGCTTCTAGCTTGTGTTGAGGGAGAGGCATTGAAGATATTTACTGATATCCAGAGTTTGCTAGCCGACCATCGTAGTGAACTGGCGCACTTCACTAAGGAATTGCGAGATGTCAGTTACTTGATCTGACTGTTTACAGATTTTCAGTATATCTTATACTTATGAACAACTCCAGTTTAACTTTGCTCTTGTTGCCAAGCAGAGTTTCTGCATTAGCTTGGATAGGACGAAGGACATGTCCAGCTTCATTCTTGGGCTCTTTGAAAAGTATGTGGAGGAAACATCCAAGTTGCAGAACCACACGAATCACACTCATGAAGCACAGGTCAAAAGCCTTGAAGAATTTCAAAAGGCTTACGAGGTGATTCATCCCCATATTTGTTCACCACTCATTTGCAATTATGTCGGTCAGCTGGTGTATCAGACTAATACCATCACTTCGTGCAGGAGCAATCAAAGTCCGAGGAACAACGGCTTCTGGCGGATATCACCAGCTTGGTGTCTAAACACATTGTTCGGCAAAGAGAGCTGGTGAGTGTGTAGTAGCATGCTACCGTTAGGGCTTTTTTAGCTCATGACTGGTCAATAGCACTATGGAAATCATAATGCACCTGATGTGTGTTTCCTGTAGGTGGATGTTAGATTAAACTCTCTTGGTGATGCTGCTCGTGGAAACAAGACATTTCTGGATGAGCACACGTCTGCTATGGAGGGTGTCACAAAGGATGCCAAGAGAAAGTGGGAGATGTTTGCAGAGCAAGCGGAGAATGACTGCAAAGTTGGTTCTAGCTTCTCTTCAGCTAAGCATTGTCGCATGGAAACAATTATGCAGGAGTGGTATGCCTGAACCGTTACACGAAATTTCTCAATATTCATAAACCTTTTTAATTTGATTGGATTTTCTAACTAATGATTTGTATTGGACTTGTCCAGGCGCATGCACTGTTGACTCTGCTGCTCAACAATGGAAGAAGTCCCATGCAGCAGTTAACGATTTGTGCACAAAACAAGTGGCTGAAGTTGAAGCACTTGTCAGGCAAGTAGTTTTGTTCTCTGTACCTTGTCAGGCCTGTTTTGCTCTAGGTGGTCGTCCACTATATAAATACATGTTTGTTTGATCTAAGTTCGCTTGATTTAAGACAATTTGCATTGTTAGTCCTGTATTTCCTCAATCTTGGAGCCTAACCAGCTTCAGACTCTGGATGTTTCAGGGGCGCAATTGAAAACAACAAGCAACACGAGTCAGAGATTGCATCATCTCGTGCCTTGGCTGAAGAGCAAGCTTCGGACAGTAGCAAAGAAATACTCCAGGACATTGACAGTAATTTCTAAGCGCTCGACTTTAATGCTTATTCACCGTCATGGAGTTCCCTGTCTAATCTTGACTCGCTAATGCCCCTTTTTTTTCAGATCTACTGGACCAAGCACGCAATTCATCGTCGAGGGTGGTATCGACAGTGGAAGCACATTTGGTAGAGATAGAGAATCTGCAGGAGAACCACTCCGGCCAGGCTGCAGTGTCAACTCACACGCCGAGAATGCTTTCCAAAGCAACTATAGGGTATGATCAAAAACCTGTGAAGAGCTATTATCTTTCTCCCCAGTGTCCCTAGTCCAATATGCATTGTTGCTAGGTTGTCTGAACTCCCTAAACGATGCTGTTTTTTTCTTGTAGGACTATGACCCACCGGCGAAACTCCCATGAGGTCTGAGCCGGAAGTCCCGAGCAAAGGGGCGATAGAGTCGCTGCGAGCGATGCCGATCGAGTCCCTGATGGACGAGTTCCGCGAGAACCACCCCTATGAATCGAGCAAGGAGCCCAAGCCGTCGCTCATCCCTCGCTCGCCGCTCGCGACGATCAACTGAGACGACGATGGATGATGCCCTTGTTGTGCTAGGTCCTTCTGTGTGCAGTGTAATCTTATCTTATTATTGTTATTAGGACATCAAATTGCCGGCTTTGATGTCCTTGTTGTGCTAGGTCCCGTGGGCTGCGAGCTATCTTAGCTTCACCCATCTGTCTTTCCCTTTCCTGTCTGTAGAATGTATCATTTTGTTGTGTGATACTGTGGAGCAGCAAAATATTCTTATCGAAATTGAATTCAGAGTTTGCATTGCATTTCAATCCATTGTTCGGAATTGGGAAAGCTGCATTGCATTTCAGCGCACAAATAAATGATAAGGTTTACAGAAGGATCAGGTCAGGTGATTGTACGCATCCCCCGACTGAGCAGCTCAGGTCAGAGCTGCATCTCAGAGTGGTTCTCCTGCTCGATGACGTCGAGGAAGACGGGGTCGACGACGATGTGGCTGTCGATGCGGACGCAGAAGCGCCGCGACCAGAGCAGCACGGCGGCCTCCCCCACGATCTCCACAACGGCGTCCAGCTCCATGTGCCGGCGCGCGACGTCCGCGAGGATGGCCCTCGCGTTGTGCGCCATCTCCATGGCGTTTAGCCGGCGGGGAGGTGGAGCAGGCGGCACGAGGTGGCCGGCTGCCCGCCGGCGTCGAGGCGCGCGGTGCCGAGGCACGCGCCGCCGTAGAGGATGGAGACGGTGGATTCGCCGTAGCGCACGGGCACCACGTTGGGGTTGGTGGCGTGGACGGTGAGGGTGAGCCCGATGTCCAGCGCCGCCGGAGGCCGGAAGTGGAAGGTGGACAAGCCGATGGAGATGAGCTCGAAAGTCGGGTCCCTCGGCCGGCACACCAGCACGCCCGCCGCCGCCGCTGTCGTGGCGGCGCCGGCCAGGGCCGCGCCCCAGCTCCACCCCCGGTGGTGGGAAGTCCTCGACGGCGCGGAGGACGAGATGCCCATGATGGGTGAGGTCTGGATTTGGTTTCCTTCCATGAGCCCTAAGCTGATTTTGGCTTCAACTTTTTTTTTTCTCCCTTTTGGGCTGGAATGAATCAGACTCTTGGCGTGGCCGGTTTTGTCACTATTGGATCTGGGAATGGACGGCTACATAGACGTCTCTAGTCTCCAACCCAAGATTCTGATTGATGTGTCAGTTCAGAGGCATCTCCACTCGTAGCGCTCAAATAGCGTCAGAAGGGTGCCCATCTGGACGAGCGCTAGAAGGTGCCAATCTGGACGAGTTATCGGTTATTGGGGACGCCCTTCCCCACTCGTGGCGTCCAATCGGCCCTCTCAAAAGTTTTTTTAATTTGAAATGAGAGAAGACATAAATAACGGTCATAATTCAAAGTTTCGGCCACACTCGGCAACAAACTCTAAGTTTCGGCCACACTCGGCCATAAATTTGAAGTTTCGGCCATCAAAATGCGCCGGGAAGCCGGCCACGCGGTGTCGCTGCCGCCCTAGATGTCACTGCCGTCGTCCTGGATGTCGCCGCTGTCGACCTAGATGTCATAGTCGCCGCCCTGGGTCTCGTCGTCCTCGCCTTGGTTGTTGCCGGTCCCGATCATCGGGGCGAGCCCAAGTTCTTGCAAGACCGCGGCACGAAACACCCTGGGTCTCGTCGTCCTCGCCTTGGTTGTTGCCGGTCCCGGTCGTCGAGGCGAGCCCAAGTTCTTGCAAGATCGCGGCACGAAACATGCCGTGCGTCGCCTTCGCCAGCGGGTCCATGGTCGACACGTCGACTGTCAAGATCATGAAATCTTGGCTTCGCTTCTTAACGACGGCTTTCTTCTTCTCGAGTTCGATCTTGATGTCGGCCTTCTCCATCAAGGTCGCCCACCTTGCGTTGTTCTCGCGCGTCTCAAGCTCGAGTTGGAGGAGACATCGGCCAACACCTTGTCGAAGGATGACTGCACCCTCTCACCTCCGCCGCAAGGGCCGCCTTTGCCTTCTGTTCCCGATGGGCCGCCCCTCTGAGTTGGGCGGATCGACGTCGAGGTTGGCACTGCTGCCCTTGTTCAGCGTCTTCCAGTGCGCCTTCCACTTCTCACAATTTTGGAGTAGCTTGATGCATTGCATCAAGCCGAATTCCTTGTCCTTATTTTGGGACCGATACATGGCTAGCGTGTTGATGAGCTAGCAAAAACAAAGCCGGCGATAACGATATGTCAATACATGCCGGCGATCACCATAGGTCAATTCATAGCCGGCGACATGAACTTACTTGATCCGACTTGTTCTTCCCACTCTCGGGCCCATCGTGGATGTTCTCAAGATAGCTGTGGACCTTGTTGATGACCCTTTGAATGATACGCCACCTATGCTCGATGGCGCATTGATCACCACCTCCTCCTCGCCCTCTTCTTCTTCTTCATCATCGTAGTACTCCTCATCCTCTTCTTCTTCGTATCCCGTCGTGGGGGCGCCCTCATTGATTATGGTGTCCATGATCTCGGCGTTCTCCTGTGCACACAAAAACACATCGCCGGCCATCATGGTTCGCCTATATGCACACATAGCACATCGCCGACAATCATGTGAGAGACCCATACCTGGCTGGCGTCGAACAAACCGGAGCCCCTTTCGTCGATCACGTTGGATGCACCGACGCCAAAGACAGGCTACGGTCGGACTAAGTTTGGTTGTCGACAACGGGTCGCAGCACCGACGAGCCCTCGTAGGCCTCGTTTAGATCGACGGCGAGGCCGGCGATCCCGCCATTAGGGGAAAAGACGGCGTTGGGGTCAAATCTGCCATGCGGGTGGCTGTCGCCGAACTCGGGGGAGACTCTGGGGCTCGGGGAGAACCTAGAATGAGGCGTGGCGGTGGTGCTCTCAACGTAGTACGATGAATTTGACGGCGAGCCGCCGCTCCTGCAACGAATGCCCGCCGTGACGCTCTCCTAGCTTGCTCCCAAGGCGAATGCTTGGTTCATGGCGGCAAGGCTCTTCACCGTCAACGGTGGCGCGTTCCTCCTTGCTTTCTCTGCCACGCGTCACGCGCCGCCCGCTACAGCCTCGGAGGACGTCGAGCTGCAAATCAGACTCCGACATCCCCTCCGGTTGCTCCATGGGTGGGCGAGTCTTGCGCGGCTTGCGAACACCAAGAGTGGTCCCCGACACCTTTGCCCTCGGAGGCGCCTTCGCTCCGGGAACCTTGGGTGCGCGCGACGGCGCCATGGAGACGAGGCTGGAAGAGAGCGGGGTTGGCGAGTTCGGCGGGAGAAATGAAAATGGGAGGCGAAAGTGGGGATTTTGGTTTTTTTTTTTTGCTGTGTCTATGGCAGGGCTGGCCCGCACGTCGGAGTTCTTCGTGGCGTCGCGTGCGGTTTAGTCCGGCGCTGATGACTCCCAAGTGCAGGAGATCAATTGTAGTACCTTTCGATTAGAAAAGGTTGTCGAACCCACGAGGAGCTGAAGGTATTGGTTAGCAAGAATGATAAATAAAACAATGAAAGATGCAAGTGTTTTTGGAATTTTTGGTTGTATAGTTGCAAGAAAGTAAAAATGCTGAATATAAATGATAGCAAGTAAAAAGCTCTCAAAGAGAGAAAGCCCAATCCTCTATGTGGCAAGAGGACAAGCTCAAGTGATGTGTAACTTATATGTGGAAAACGTTCCCGAGGGCGGCATGGATACTGCTAGGCATAGAGATTTATTAAACAACACGTTGAATATCTTGTCAAGTTTTAATCTTCTTTGGACGGAGCCATTGTTAGGTATAGCTAAATAAATAAACTAAACCCCTTATGATGGATCATGTGGCCAAGTAAATGACTGCACAAGAATTATTAAGACATAAAGTCCCACCATAGCATTACACTCTAAGGTCCCCGATACTAATACCCTCATAAAGCAACTTCATGACTCGGTCTCAGGTTTACATGTCCCCCCAAGTCTCCCTCAATTCATTACACTACGGTGTTCTCCTATGAGCCCATATAGGTGAAGTGTTGTGCAGTCGACGTTCGCACAACACCATCATAGAATCACATAAAAAGATAAACACTAGACAAAATACCAACACATGTCATATATAAATCATTGCCAATTCATCCTATGCCCTCAGGAACATACGGGAACTACTCACAACGTGCAAACATAATGATATTCAGTGGCATAAGTGGTACAACACAATCTGAAAATATAACTTCACCTCCAAATAATGACAAGTACTCAATCACAAACATGAATAGTAGCACAAGACAAGTATCTAGGGTATAGCAACTCTCAAACTACGAGGGAACGGAGTGGATCACAGATTTGATGATGGAGATGGTGCTGGTCTTGGTGATGGTGATGATGTAGAGGCCTCCTCCCACGCCAAGGAGGAGAGGTGATGACGATGACGATGATTTCCCCCTTCTCCGGAGCTCCGGAGCAGCAGGATCTGACCCCCCTCGGAGGGAATCAGGAGTTTCGCCGCCGCGGCGGCCTCGGATGGACTTGGGAAAATTAGGGCATAACTTTTCGGGCGAGACGAAGGCGTGTTAAAAAGCCCCGAGCGAGGAAGAGCCCGAGGCTCCGGATGATGGGCCCCACGCGGCCAAAGAATCTGGCCGCGTGGGCCCCCCCTCTTTTGGGCGTCGTGGCTCCTCCCTTCGATCTTCTTCCCACTGCTGTTCTCCCGATGAAAAACCAGCTGTGCAATTTTCCTTTTCTTATTTGGGTCCCTGTAGCTCCTGAAACATTAAAAACAAGAAAAAAAGAGGTTTTCTGCCTCCCAGAAATTAAATACCAAAAATAGGGACTTTGTATGAAAGTCCCATAAATCATCTAAAACATGTAAAAACAATGATATAACAATGCCAATAACATTCTAATATGATAATATAAGTTGTATAAATGATGATATAAAATGCACGTATCAACTCCCCAAGCTTAAACCTTTACTCGTCCTCGAGTAAGTAAGGACATAGATCATTATATGCATCAATGGACTTATGGTTGATAAATAAATACGAGCATTGTATCATCATCATATTCAATTGCAATGAAAGATTAATGAACTAAAACTCATACACATGAGGGCAACATAAGTAGAAGCTCTAGCAATCACCCCTTACTTTTGAAGGCAAATAACCATTGTATGTTGGACAATTGAATCATACTCTTTTTCACATGCTTTTGCTCCTTATGGCAAGCATTATAATATTTTATACTTTGCTGAAATTTAAAGACAAGATAAACTCTCATTGGATAACAAGTTTAAAGAAGACAAATGAAAAGATAGATATAAGATTATTTACAATCTTGCTTCACTAGTAACTAGTGCAAACTTTAGTCATGGATATTTCAATCAAGTTCCTATGCTCTATACAACCTTTATCTTACACTTTCCATGGCTAACTGAATTTTCAGGTGCCTTCCTTTTCATTCACTTTCCAAGAGCATAAGTATTGAAATATCCATGATTCATTAATTTGCTCAAAAGATACTAGATTCTAACAAGAATGTTTCATATCCTTTTCATTAACCCTTTCTAACTTTTTATCCTACAAGACTATATCTCAACCTTAAACTATTAATTTTGAAGTCATATTGACTCATTCTCTTTACTTATTTTATAATGAGATAATTCTACAATTGTCCAACACACTCAAGTTAATTAAATTGAAGGCAAGATGTGACTGAAACCTCTAAATATGCCACGCTCATTTGCATGTGTGTTACCCATAAATCTCCAAACAAGAGAATCATGGATGACACCATACTTTAATATTCATTGATAAATCACAAGATAGGGATACATGATAATGCTCCATGAGCTCACACACTCCTAAGAGAGATTGATAACTAAACGATAAAAGCAAAACACACCATGACTAGATAGATATGATAAACTAGTAAAGATAAATGCTAGGTTAAACTCCCCCAAGCTTGACGTTTTGCTAGAGGCTCTTTATTTCTCTTCCTTCTTGATCTCATAATAATTATCTTCAAGTTCTCCAACGATGCTCATCATAAGATTGTAGGCTTCCTCAAACTTGCTTGCAGCTTTTCCCAGTTTCTCCATGAGATTCTTCTCCACCGTCTTCTTGCTAGGCTTCCACTCCGGGCTTGGTACTTGTACATTCGGGATCTTACGATCCCATTCGTCAGGATAGTTCTCTTGGGTGGCACGCTGGAATTCCCTGTCAATAAGAGCAGAAACCACGTTTTTGCTAGCAAGTGCGTGCCTAGGAGCCTTCCCTCCTGTGCTCATGCGCGCCGTCTGCCTCTTGTTTCCAAGAGACACGTTCACCCTCACACCAGCAACGGAGATAGGAGAAGGTGGTGCTGTTGCAATAGGTGCGATGTCGACGAAGGGCTTGTAGTCTTCATCATCCGAGTAGTCCATCCTCTTCCTATTCCTCCTCCATATGGACGTGGGGCTGTTGCCTTCGAGTTCATCATCATCGTCCATGGAGGAGCATTGGAAGGAGTCTCCCGAAGACATAGCTAAAAACCTGACAGGCAGAAACAACAAAAGCAAAGATCGCTCGAGAACGCTCGGTGCGAGATTAGATCAACGAAAAGGGGTATATATTGACGGTTTTTTGGTCAAGACGAAGCGTCGGAGACGAAAACGAGACGAAACGGGACTCCGAGGGGTGAAAGGAGTGGTCCCACGCAGCCAAAGAATCTGGCCGCGTGGGACCCCCTCTTTCCTTCTCGGGGCTCCGTTCCTTCCAGGTTTCTTGTCCCACACGTTAATTTCCATAAAAAATGACTCCGTAAAAATTTACGCAATTCCGAGAAACTTTCCAACACAAAAGTTACCTATTATTGATTTTGGGTTTCTGAAACTGCAAAATTCTTCGCAATTACCTCCTCCGGTGTCTTTAAATTTAACTCCTCCACCTTTCCGATGAAGCTCCTTCCTGCAATATAATGTTTAAGGCGTTGTCCATTGACTACATGAGGTTTACCTTTCATATCACCGTGAAGACGGATAGCTCCTGAACGGTACACCTCCTGTATCACTAATGGTCCCTGCCACTTTGAAGCCAACTTCCCTGCAGAAAACTTGAAACGAGAGTTGTATAATAAAACTTGATCACCTACTTTGAATTCTTTTTCTTAATTTTCTTGTCATGCCAAATCTTAACTTTCTCTTTAAACATTCTGGCACTTTCATAAGCTTCATTTCTCCATTCATCTAGTAGGTTTAAATCAAGAATTCTCTTCTCTCCCGCAGTTTTAAAATCAAAGTTCAATTGTTTAATAGCCCATCTAGCTTTATGTTCTAATTCACAGGTAAATGACAAGCTTTTCCATAAACCATTTTATAAGGAGACATTCCCATAGGATTTTTAAAAGCAGTTCTATAAGCCCACAATGCATCATTAATTTTAAGTGGCCAATCAGACCTAGACTTATTCACTGTCTTTTCCAAAATGAGTTTAATTTCCCTATTACTTAATTCAACTTGTCCACTTGTTTGGGGATGATAAGGAGATGCAATTCTATGGTTAACATTATATTTTGCCAATGTTTTCCTAAGAATACCATGTAAGAAATGAGAACCACCATCAGTAATTAAAAACCTAGGAACACCAAACCTGGGGAAAATGATGTCCTGAAGCATCGTCATTGCTGTGGCATGATCTGCACTTTTGGTTGGAATTGCTTCCACCCACTTTGTAACATAATCCACTGCAACCAAAATATGAGTATGCTTTGTCTTTGATGCTGGGAAAGGTCCCATAAAGTCAAAACCCCACACATCAAATGGCTCAAGTGGTAAAGAATAATTCATAGGCATTTCATTTCTCCTACCAATATTTCCTACTCTTTGACATTTATCACAAGATTTAACATATTCAGCACAATCCTTAAATAAAGTAGGCCAATAAAAACCAGATTGTAATACCTTTGCACCTGTACGATCTCCTGCATGATGCCCTCCATAGGGACTGTCATGACAATCTCTTATAATAGCCTGTTGTTCATGCTCAGGTACACAACGTCTAATAATACCATCCACACTTTTCTTATAAAGGAAAGGATCATCCCAAAAATAATGTCTAAGATCATAAAAGAATTTCTTTCTTTGTTGAAAAGTGAAGTGTGGAGGTAAAACTTTACCAACAATAAAATTTGCATAGTTGGCAAACCATGGAGATGCAACTTTAGCACTAGAAACATTAATATTGCAAGTTGTTCATTAACAAAACTATCATTAATAGGAATAGGATCATCAGGTATATTTTCCATTCTAGAAAGATGATCAGCTACTTGATTATCTTCCCCTTTCCTATCAACAATGTGTAAATCAAATTCTTGCAATAAAGTACCCATCTTATTAGTCTAGGCTTAGCATCTTTCTTATTCATTAATATTTAATAGCAGAATGATCAGTATGTATTGTGACTTTGAATCAGTAATATAAGGTCTAAACTTGTCACAAGCAAATAGCACTGCTAAAAATTCTTTTTCAGTTGTAGCATAATTCCTTTGAGCAGCATCAAGTGTTCTACTAGCATAATAAATAACATTCAGTTTCTTATCAACACGTTGGCCCAAAACAGCCCCAACTGCATAATCACTAGCATCACACATAATTTCAAAAGGCAATTTCCAATCAGGAGGTTGAATAATAGGAGCACTTATTAAAGCATTCTTCAAAATATTAAAGGACTCAATGCAATCATCATTAAAAGAGAAAGGAACATCCTTTTGCAAAAGATTGGTTAGAGGTTTTGATATTTTGGAGAAATCTTTAATAAACCTACGGTAAAAACCTGCATGCCCAAGAAAACTTCTTATACCTTTGATGTCCCTTGGATATGGCAGCTTTTCAATAGCTTCTATCTTTGCTGGGTCAACTTCTATTCCTCTTCCAGAAATCGATGCCCAAGAACAATACCTTCAGTAACCATGAAGTGACACTTCTCCCAATTAAGAACTAAGTGTTGGTCTTCACAACGCTGCAAAACTTTGTTAAGGTTGAACAAGCAATTATCGAAGGAAGTACCATACACAGAAAAATCATCCATAAAACTTCCATTATCTTTTCAATATAATCAGCAAATATAGCATTCATGCATCTTTGAAAAGTAGCAGGAGCATTGCACAAACCGAATGGCATTCTCCTATAAGCAAATGTACCATATGGGCAAGTAAAAGTGGTCTTTTCTTGATCATCCTTATGGACAGGAATTTGTGAGAAACCTGAATAACCATCTAAATAGCAAAAGTGAGAGTGTTTAGATAACCTTTCTAACATTTGATCAATAAATGGCAATGGGTAATGATCTTTACGAGTTGCTTTATTTAACTTCCTGAAATCAATACACATCCTATAACCAACAACAGTACGTTGAGCCACAAGTTCATCCTCATCATTTGGAACAACAGTCATTCCACCCTTTTTAGGAACACAATGAACAGGACTAACCCACTTACTATCAGCTATGGGATAAATGATACCAGCTTCAATAAGTCTTATTACCTCTTTTCTTACCACTTCTTTCATTTTTGGATGGAGACGGCGTTGATAATCAACAACAGGTTTTGCATCCTCCTCCAAATTAATTTTATGCATACATAGAGCTGGGCTTATACCTTTAAGATCATCAAGAGAGTATCCAATGGCTGGTCGGTGAGCTTTAAGCACATCAAGTAATTTTCTTCTTCTTCAGCTGAAAGGTTAGCACTAATAATGACAGGATATATGCTCTTCTCATCCAGGTATGCATATTTAAGATTTTAGGCAAAGGTTTTAATTCAAAACTAGGATCCCCTTTAGGTGGTGGTAGCACTCCTAAATTATCAGGTGGGATATGCAATTGTAATTGTGGGGTTGTTGCCATAATATTTGTTCAAAATCTTTTTTCATCATTAAATGGTTCATCTTGATTAAGCATATAACGTTCTACCACGTCTGATGAAGCTACAGCTATATGAGCAAGAGTTTCAATTACATCTTCAGAAATTGGCTCTTTCTCTGAATGTTTATCAGCAAATTTAGAAAAGTTGAATTCAAGTTTTTCTCCAGCACATTTAATAAACACTTTCTCTTTAGCAAATTAATTTCAGCACCAACAGTGTGTAAGAAAGGTCTACCAAAAATGATAGGACAAAATGAATCTTGAGGACAACCAAGCACAATAAAATCAGCAGGATATTTTATTTTGCCAACCAATACTTCAACATCTCTAACAATTCCAAGTGGATTAATATAATCTTTATTAGCAAGTTGAATTGTCATACCTGTCTCTTCCATAATGATAGGATCAATATCAGGCTTGATTTCAAGATAAAGAGAATATGGAATGACACTAATACTTGCTCCAATATCACACAAACCATGATAACTTGAAGTCCCAATAGAGCATGATATAACAGGCTTACCAACCTTGGCCGAATTTTCTTTAATGACTTTAGTAGCATCTTCACATAAATAAACATCAACAGGGTCTTCTTCATTTAATTGTTTGATAATCGAAATTTGACTGTTGACTTCCACCTGTTCATAAGGCTGAGAAAAGTAAATTCTCCTTAACTTGGTTTGGATATGGATGTGGTTCAACATACTCCTCAATTGTCACAGATGACACTGGTTCTACCTGTTTAATAACTTTGGGAACAACAATAGATTGTTTAACAGGTTCAACATAAACTTCAAACCCACTTTTAGGAACACCAACATGACCAGCAAAAGATTTAGCTATCTCAATTAAATATAAGGATCAAGACCAAAATTATCACTCAGATTCTTAAACAAAATAGAAGTAGAGAAGTTCTCTACACATGAATATTGATAGTCCAAATAGGGCTCATTACCTTTATCAAGATCCCAATGACAAGTATTTTCAGCAATAGTCTCCAATAAATTCCATGCTTCTTCTTCAGTATTATTTGTAAAACTTCCACCAGATGAATTATCCAGAAATTCCTTGTGTTTCCTTGGTAGCCTCACATAAAAGTTTATCAATATAATTTTCCTTGTAAGATCATGACAAGGATTCTTGCGAAGGAGTTCCTTTAACCTCCCCCATGCTTGAGTAATACTCTCTCCCAGATGTGGCCAGAAATTAAATATATAGCAGCGGTTCTCATAAGCTTCTTTAGGAGTAAAATACTTAAGAAAGAAAACCTTCCTCAAAATACTCCATTCAATAATGACTTCTTCATCCAAAGACCTGAACCAAATACGAGCATTACCAGATAAAGACAAATATAATAGCTTCCTTTTTACCTGATCCTTAGAAATACCAGGAAGACTAAATAAGCCACATATGTCTTCAATTGTCTCCACGTGTTCACGTGCAGACTTAGTTCCATCCCCTGTAAATGGATTTTTCATAACTCTTTTAACATGACCAATGGGAATTTTAAATCCCACTTTAGGTACCTCAGACACAGTAGTTTCAACCACTTTAGGAGTAGTGGCATAAGCACTTTCATATAAAGCAAGATGCAGCGAGGCACGATTCATAAATGCCATAGTAACAATGAGATAAAACAGTAAATAAAATTCAGCTTTCAAGTTTCCTTACCAAACTTCTTACCAATAGCGCTACGCTCCCCGGCAACGGCGCCAGAAAATGTCTTGATACCCACAAGTATAAGGGATCGTTGAAATCTTCAATGTGTAAGTATAGTATCGATCCCACGAGGAGTAGAAGGTATAAGTATTTATCCTCTCAAATAAGAGTGTCACTTCTCTTATTTTCTATGCACTAGACAAACTAAAATGATTAAATGATGCAAATGTTTTGGGTTTTTGGCGTAGAGTTTGCAATAAAGTAAAAAGCTGAAAATAAAATATGACAAGTGAAAGCTCTCAAAGAGAGAAAGCCCAATCCTCTATGCAGCAAGAGGACAAGCTCAAGTGTGTGTTTCTTATAAGTGGAGAACGTTCCCAAGGGCTACCTAGACTTCATGGCATAAATATTTCTAGAACAACAAGGTAAGCATTTTGTCAAGTTTTAATCTTCTTTTGGACGGAGCCATAATTAGGGAAAGCTAAATAAATAAACTAAACCCCCTTATGATGGTTCTTATGGCCAAGTAAATGACTGCACAAGAGTTATTAAGACATAGAGTCCCACCATAGCCTTAAACTCTAAGGTCCCCGATACTAATACCCTCATAATGCAACTTCATGACTCGGTCTCAGGTTTACATGTCCTCCCAAGTCTCCCTCACTCCATTACACTACGGTGTTCTCCTATGAGCCCATATAGGTGAAGTGATGTGCAGTCGACGTTCGCACAACACCATCATAGAATTACATAAAAAGATAAACACTAGACAAAATACCAACACATGTCATAAATAAATCATTGCCAATCCATCCTATGCCCCCAGGAACATGAGAGAACTACTCACAACGCGAAGACATGATATGATTCAATGGCATAAGTGATACAACACAATCTGAGAATATAATCTCCCCACAAAACAATGACAAGTAGCAATTCACAAACATGTAGAATAGTACTTAGACAATAGCTAGGGTTCAACAATCTCAAACTATGAGGGGGATGAAGTGGATCACGAAGATGGTGATGGAGATGGTGCTGGTCTTGACGGTGGTGTTGATGGAGACTCCGGAGGGGGGATGGAGGAGCCTTCCGGAGGTGATTCCGGCGGCGTTTCCCCCCTCCGATCTTCTCCGGCGGCAGCCTTCTGTCTCCTGTTTCTTGGTTTTGTGTTTCTCCGCCGCGCTCCTTCCAAAAGCCGTCGGGGGACTATTTTTATAGTCGTTTTTAGGTCAAAACGAAGGCACGGGGACGAAGATCGACGGCATCGGAGGCTCGAGGCCCAGAATAGGGGGTCCCACGTGGTCAAGGAATCTGACCGCGTGGGCCCACCTCTTTCGGCCCTCGGGTTTCCGTTTGTTCGCTTCCTTCGCTCCTACGCTTCGTTCCTTCCAAAAATTGACGCCCGTGAAATATTAGGTCATTTGGACGTCGTTTGGGTCCCTGAAAGTCAAAAAGATGGAAAAAGGGGTTTTCTGGTTCTGCAGGGTTAATTCCAAATAAATGGGGAAACTGTGAATTATCCCCTAAAATCATTATAAAACATAAATATAACCCATATATGATGCAAATAAGTTGGAATATCAAGTAATAAAATGTAAAGTTCATGTATGCATTTTACATGCATCAACATCCCCAAGCTTAACCAATGCTCGTCCTCGAGTATGAAGGTGATAAAACTAACATGGACTTTGCATTTTAATACTATCAATGGATATCAAAGATGATTACTATTGCTACATAAAGTCAAATGATTCATTCTCAAAGGAGTAGCAATATACAAGATAGATTATAAAGTGATATCAAATATTCAATGAAAGGATGTTCAATGATAATTCACAAAGTGTAACATAGAAGAAAGTACTATGGACAAATGTACGCATAATGAAAAGTAAAAACATCCTATAATGGTCATAGAGTAATCTTGTAAAATCTGAATATAAAAGTGGACACTTTGGAAAGATAGATAAATAAGTAGAGGTAAAACATGAATAAGTTTCATCTAGCTTCCAAATGCTTCTACTTAAGTTAATGTTTGCAATGTGGTATTCATTGGTGTGGAGCTCTCATTACCCCTATCATAGCATCTTGAATGGTTAAAGTTTAAAGTGAAAGCAAATATGAGTAATGTGCTTGACAAAGTATGGGTTGAATGCCTCATGCCCCGTGAATACGAGTACCTACACCACGGTGTTACTCAACTCGGGCCACAAAGCAAGTTCAAGTTAAAGTCATTGTAAGTAATATAATAGCGTCATCAAGAGCGTCAACTGGGGTACCTCTTGCCTCAGGACATGGAAACTAGCCCATGTCAAAATGACAAGACAAACAGACAATGAACAATCTCACACTCTTTTATTTACTATTTGTATAGCTTTTTATTATGACGTGCATCACTGAATGTTCACTTTGGTGCGCTGTAAATTTCCACCATGAATGATGCATGGCTTAGGTTAGCGGCCCAGGCGTCTCTCTAGCCATTTATACAAACTCCTCAAACTTACTAAGTTTCCGCATTTATTTGGCACCATGATAAGCATCCATAAACAAAAGTACATGATATCAACTAAATATAATTAAGAGCACGTTGAAAGCTTGCCATGTGACAGCACATATGAGCTAACTCCCAACCAAGACTCTTGTCAAGCTCACAACTTCATAATTTTAATCACAATGGTTCATGTTTATTAAGTGCAATAAAAGTAAAGTGTGCATCAAGTTCGTGAGAGCTTTTTAACCAACTTTTCCCATAACAATCAATAACATAAGCATTTTAATTCAGAAGTATAGATAATACAATATAACATGATAAACATACTCGGAATAGCATAAAGCTAATAGGTAGATATGGTGGACTCACTGGAAAAACTTTGGTTGAAGGTGTTGGAAAACAAGTTTTTACTTGTTGGAATTTTTGGGTTAGCAAGAGGGAGAAAGTTGACCGTCTAAATGCATGCATAAGTGTCCATAGAACTAACCAATCCATGTTAAACAAAGTAAAGTAACATTCAGCATCAAAACATGAATAAAAGATAGCTCTTGATAAAACACTTGCAAATTAATACTCATTAAAAAGCACATGAATCATGCAACTATATGTATCTTTTTGAATCAACTCAAACATCCCTTTCCCAATCTTTTTAATAGCATCCAACTTAATTCAACCCAAATTTCCAGTAGCTCTCTCATATATAAATGATAGTGGTGGTCTCACAAATAAAAAACAAACCGAAATAACAAAAATAAAAGACGCTCCAAGTTTATGCGATAAAGTGCATTGATCGAAAAACAGAAGTTAGACGTGTGCAAACCGAGAGTGTGTTGGTCCAGTGGGGTTGTCTCACATCCCCAAGCTTATGGTCTTCACCATCCTTGGATAACTCTTGGTGCATCTCCTCTAATCCCTGTGAAAAAACTTCAAAACACCGTTTCTCCCATCTTTTCTGTGGGTGACATTAGTAGTGATAGACAAATGAATTGCTTTCTGCATAAAATCCTTAAACAAAAATGTGAAACATGTCCAGAAAGTATATAATGTTGTATGCCTACTTATAAACTCAATTGGATAAAAAAGATTCAAGTTAAAAGTTCAAAGAATGCATCAAACAAAATGGGACAGAATCTGTCCAGAAAAACAGCAGCAGCAAAACGCATTTTTCTACCCTACTTAAATATGTCAAAAAAACTGAAAAAATTCACGCTTACAGAGGATGAAAAGTTGCAATTACAGTTCAAATTTCAGCTCATTCGGAGTTACAGAATAAAATGAAAAATCATACCGTGCACAGATTCGTGCTGGAATAAAATCTCCGAATACAAATAGCAACTTTTTCAAACCAAAACGGGTAAAACTTGGCACTTTATTAAAAATTCCAGAAACAAAATTAAAAACTAAGTCTCTTGTTACAGCAAGAGGACACAAAGAAAATCAAAAATAAAAACAACCGGGTTGCCTCCCGTAAAGCGCTTTCTTTATAGCCATATAGCTAGGCTTACTTACTTGGTATCAAGATGGTTGGAGTGAGGTGGCTTGGCATCCCCAAGCTTGAATTCTTGTACTTATTCGAAATATGTAGGGTGAGCCCAGGGGTAACATCCCCAAGCTTGAGTGTTTGTCCCTCTTGATCTTTGTTCATCACCCTCAACTCTTCCACTTGAAAATTCTCTTTACACAAAACTCATCATAAAACTTGATTAGAGGGTTAGTGTCTCCATAAATTAAATCCACATAGGTATAGCAAAGACATATCATGAGTTGATTCTAAACATTAACTACTGTTACTATGGTTGCGTATTGTTCATTGATCAAAAGAACCACACAAAACACAAGTAATGAGGCTAATGCAAAATAAAGACAGAATCTGTCAAAAACTGAACAGCCCGCAAAGAGTGAATTTTCAGAGGCACTTACGTTGCTCAAATCAGAAAACTTTTAACTAATGAAATGTGTAATAATACCTAAATATTGCTGTCGTAAAATTTCAGGTCAAAATTCCTTTCTGTGATTTTTAACATTTTTCGCAGTGAAGCTTAGGAATCTGTTTTCTGGACAGCAAATCACTATTGTCTGATCCCACCTCTCAAAAGAGGTTATTCTTGCCATAAAGATGAAAAATAAGATACAAAGGTGATGTTACAGTAGTAAACAAGCACCTTGACTCAAAAACCAAAACTTAAACTGAAGATAAAAATAAAAAAGAAACAAAATGAACCAAGAAAGAATCAAGAGAAACAAACAAAGAAGAAAGAAAATTTTTTGTTGTTTTTGATTTAGTAAAAAGGCAAAAGAAGAAGCAAAATATACAACATAAACACTCTTTTTATTTGGTTTTAGCTTTGGGAAAAGTTTTAATGATAGAGACTTTGCAATGGTTCCATTGGCATGAACAACACATGTTCAAGGTCGACCCCAACATCTCCATTACTCATCCTTCTCATTTACTTTCCCAAATTTTATATAAAGTGAAAATCTTAAACTAGCAATCAGAAAACAGTAGGTAAAGTTATTTCACATGTTTTCAAGATATAAAGGTGTGCCTAAACAGAATAGGAAATAAAAGCATAAAGAGCACACCATAAAACATTAAACCATTAACTTTTAAGTCTAACTCCTTTCCTATGCATTGGCATTTTATATATGAATAAATAGCAGCAATTTTGTGGTAACCAATGCATGTAATGATCAGTAGGTTGCATTTTAAATAACATAGAAGCATAAAGATAAGTCTTTCTTCCTCTCTCATAATAGTTACAAGTAGTGGAAACAAATTTGACAAAAGAACTATTAGATTGGTGCAACTTTGCAAACTTAGGAACATATAGAGGATTATTAAAACTATCATGTGAGCTATTAGTGTGTTTTCCTCTCTCAAAATAATTGCAAGAAGCACCATAAACATGATGGTTATGGGTGAAATGGTTATTAGTGTAAGATAATTTCAGCCCACATAAGTACTTTTCAACATATAAAAGCTTCTCCTCCATGGTGTGAATAGGAGAGTTCAAAAATAAAGTAGGACTCTCATAAGTAAGAGTATTTTCACACACAGCAAGTATATCATTTTTATCCTCACATAAAGTAGTAACAAGTTTTAAACATGGAGGATCATCAAGCAAAATAGGATCATCATCTAGAGTACTATCATAAAACATGTCTAAACCATACCCTCATCATTTTTAAAATTATTATCAATAATGTTCTCATTAGGCATAGGTTGATAGTCCTCCTCATCATCAGAATAAAAAAAACAAAGTTTATCATCAACAAAATCTTGAGTGTTACCCTCATCCATAGGTGGTGAAGGTGGAAGTTTCCACTCTTCATTCTCTAGTTGTTCATCATTTTCATCATCTTCTTGGGGTTGCAGGGCATCCCCAAGCTTAGGTTTTTATCCTCCTCTTCCTGCAAAACATCAGTGCTCTCTTGGGGAGCCTCATTATATTCAACAACATAAATATTTTGAGAGAAGTTGTCTATGCAATATTCAAGAATAAAATCTATCTCTCTTTCAAATTTATTAGCTATAGGGCAAGTTTTATTTTCATGAATGAAGGTTTGCAATTCAAAAGATGCCTTGAAAGTAACAAATTCCTCTACTTTTCCATTCCTAAATAAGCATAATCACCAGTATGGTAAGATGCAATAACACATTCTTCATGGAACCTACATTGAAATTCAAAATGTTTATCTTTTTGTTCAGAGCAAAAAATACAAGTTACATCATGGTGTAAAAGCAACTCCTCAACAATATAATTTAATTCCATCATGGAACCTTTTAGTATTTTCCCTTCCTTTGATTCTCTATATTCCTTGGCAATCTTAGCAGCATTCAAGTGTCTAAACAAAGCATCATTTATATCCATACTTATGCCCATAACACGAGTTTTTTTGGTATTTTTCATTTTCTATTTTTTTGTTTTTTGATATATATAACTGGAAGTAAAACTAAACTAAATGCAAAACTGAAAATAAACTAGAGTATATGCAAAACTTAAAATAAATGTCCAGTGCAAACAAGAATAAAAACTTAAGCGCTACACTCCTCGGCAACGGCGCCAGAAAAGTGTCTTGATGACTCCCAAGTGCAGGAGATCAATTGTAGTACCTTTCGATTAGAAAAGGTTGTCGAACCCACGAGGAGCTGAAGGTATTGGTTAGCAAGAATGATAAATAAAACAATGAAAGATGCAAGTGTTTTTGGGATTTTTGGTTGTATAGTTGCAAGAAAGTAAAAATGCTGAATATAAATGATAGCAAGTAAAAAGCTCTCAAAGAGAGAAAGCCCAATCCTCTATGTGGCAAGAGGACAAGCTCAAGTGATGTGTAACTTATATGTGGAAAACGTTCCCGAGGGCGGCATGGATACTGCTAGGCATAGAGATTTATTAAACAACACGTTGAATATCTTGTCAAGTTTTAATCTTCTTTGGACGAAGCCATTGTTAGGTATAGCTAAATAAATAAACTAAACCCCTTATGATGGATCATGTGGCCAAGTAAATGACTGCACAAGAATTATTAAGACATAAAGTCCCACCATAGCATTACACTCTAAGGTCCCCGATACTAATACCCTCATAATGCAACTTCATGACTCGGTCTCAGCCCCCAAGTCTCCCTCAATTCATTACACTACGGTGTTCTCCTATGAGCCCATATAGGTGAAGTGTTGTGCAGTCGACGTTCGCACAACACCATCATAGAATCACATAAAAAGATAAACACTAGACAAAATACCAACACATGTCATATATAAATCATTGCCAATTCATCCTATGCCCTCAGGAACATACGGGAACTACTCACAACGTGCAAACATAAGGATATTCAGTGGCATAAGTGGTACAACACAATCTGAAAATATAACTTCACCTCCAAATAATGACAAGTACTCAATCACAAACATGAATAGTAGCACAAGACAAGTATCTAGGGTATAGCAACTCTCAAACTACGAGGGGAACGGAGTGGATCACGGAGATGATGATGGAGATGGTGCTGGTCTTGGTGATGGTGATGATGTAGAGGCCTCCTCCCACGCCAAGGAGGAGAGGTGATGACGATGACGATAATTCCCCCTTCTCCGGAGCTCCGGAGCAGCAGGATCTGACCCTCCTCGGAGGGAATCAGGAGTTTCGCCGCCGCCGCGGCCTCGGATGGACTTGGGAAAATTAGGGCGTAACTTGCCCCGAGCGAGGAAGTGCCCGAGGCTCCGGATGATGGGCCCCACGCGGCCAAGAATCTGGCCGCGTGGGCCCCCCTCTTTTGGGCCTCGTGGCTCTCCTCCCTTCGATCTTCTTCCCACTGCTGTTCTCCCGATGAAAAACCAGCTGTGCAATTTTCCTTTTCTTATTTGGGTCCCTGTAGCTTCTGAAACATTAAAAACAAGAAAAAAGAGGTTTTCTGCCTCCCAGAAATTAAATACCAAAAATAGGGACTTTGTATGAAAGTCCCATAAATCATCTAAAACATGTAAAAACAATGATATAACAATGCCAATAACATTCTAATATGATAATATAAGTTGTATAAATGATGATATAAAATGCACGTATCAGGCGCGTCCAAGCGGTTCCCCACGGGAAGGGCGTGGCATGGGTGTGCTGGGCGTTCCCAAAAAAAAAATCGGGTGCACATATACATTCTATTTTCCCACACAAAGTTCCACGAATAAAAACTTTTTTGTGACCGTAAAAAGACAAAAAATGTCTCGTGAAAAGTTAATTTGGAGCACCGAATTTGTCTTTTCTACACAAACAAAAATGAAGTCTTCTTTTTTCACGAAACTTCGTGTGCGAAAATCAAATGTCCAATTATACACCCGAATTTTTGTTGGGAACTTTTTGCATTTTAAAATGCAATTTTTGAATAGTCACCTATGAGCCAAAACAGAGTTCCCCATATATTTCTCAATCTTTTTTTTTTCTACGGCCTCAACAGGAGACACTATCTCAGTTGCAGTGGGTATATAGAAATTACTACACCTTACTGCATCTAGGATTCACCATTCTCCTAGTAAAGAATATGATCTACAACCATCAGAATACATATATGAACACTCAAGACATGTGTTACACAGAAATGACAAAGAAAGACACAAGAATTCTCAAGCTGCATATGTAGCCCTCAGGTACTCTACAATGCTGGCGCTTTCAAACATCTTCACTCCAGTGTTAGGATCCTCGATATAAGGCGCCTGCCAAGACAACAAGAGTAAATCACATTGTGGCTACGATAACTAGCATCGAGAAATTTTAGCGACAAAGGTATGACTCGCATGGATGCAAACCTGGAAAAGACCATATTTCTTGAAGAAATCCTGTCGCTTGGGGCTGCCACGCGCAATACTGTACCAAAACCTCTTTGTTACTTATGGTGTTGTGTCGAGCAACAAACATGGATATTATCAACAAGAGCCTGTTCTTAGGGTGTGTAGACAGCAGGTGTGAACATTTAGCTGATAATGTCATACAAGAGTTACGGACTGTTATAATGCTGTTGGTGGCATAATATTCAACAACTTCTTTATGAGTGTAATGCTATACTAATGATAGAAGTCAATTTTAAGTGCTAAAACTGTTACAGTGGTCTGATGGTAGAACATTCAACTATTTGTTAACGAACGTAATCCAAAGTTTCAAGCATTCAAATACCTGTGTAGCAAGTGTGGCAACTCCAATTCGACAAGGGCCTCACGTGCAATTTTACAGAAAGGAGATCCCTGATGGTAAAGCATGCCATGGTTAGATCCTGGAAATGGTAATATACTACGGCGAGCAGAAAAATAATAATCTCATTCCTGCGAATAATCAGAAATAGAGATGATTCAGACCTCGTATGCCCATATCTCTATTGGCTGGGGTGGAAGCTTTGAAGGAGAGTACGAATTTCCCTGCAATCAATAATGGATATGGTTCGAGCAAAACTTTGAGAGGATTACATGGAATAAACAAACGTAAATAGTATGTTGGAGATTTACCTTCCCGCTACGCCCACTCATAGCAAGCCCTGCCGTTATTGTCTAAAAAATAAATAAAACAAAGTTATGCAAACTGCACAACTGAATGTAAACTAATCAAAAAAAATCTCACTGCCCTGAATCATGAAATACTTACTGTCAATAGACCAAGCTTTAACATAATCGGAACACTTCCATCACCTGAAAATCAAGTGCAGGTGACGGGCTAACAACAAGCTTGTAAGGTGGGGAAGGTATGTATGGTAAAGCAAATAATGGAATACAAACCGTAGGTTTTTGCCAGGTAAGTTATGATGGCATCTGATTCATACATGGCAACCCCCGTGTTTGGATCCACCTGCAATATGACAGTGATTTTGCTTCCATCATGCATCGTTCATTACAAACAAACCTCCTTGATTTAGTTCAGTGCTGAAGAACAAAGCATGCCAATCTGGCTAAATTCAATCTTACTCAGAAATAAAAAGTTCAGCAACATGAGTATAATTAATGATAAACCAACTGCAATCATGCTTGTCTGTCAAATCTCTAAAATCATATTTCAAAATATGTATAATCAGAAGCCTCACGATGAAGTACGTCCTAAGAAACCACAGAATTTGTGAAGATTGCCTCACATACCATGTAAGGAAACTGTTGCTTTCCACCCATCTCTAGAACCTTTGGACGGAAAGTTGGGCCGCCTTTAGGACACGGGTAATATAAAACATCCAGGTCCAGGACAGATACCATCTCTCTCACCTGCAAGATTTACACGACGACTTGATCATACATGAAGAGTGACAACTGCATACCACAGATATAGTGAGACAAAAAATTATTCACCTTTCGACAAAATGGACAGCTGAGGTTTTAGGCAGAATGCACCACAATTGAAAGAAAAAAGAAATCAGTTTGAGTATTCAGCAAAAAGCATTCAGGCATGAAGAAAAACTAGGTGCAGTATTCAGTAAGAAACAGGAACAAATAACAAGTGTAAATCTCAGTGGAAGGATCAGTCATACCCTTCAAACTCGTATATTTCTATAGGCTTTGTTGGTCGAGGGCACTGCCCTATCTTTGATGTCTCTTTCACCTTTCGACCTGAAAACGAGAAACACATGTAGTTGTAGACATTGATATTTTTTGCTATATACTTGGTCAAACTTTATAAAGTTCGCCTTTGACAAAAAATTATACGCACCATATTTTGGGATGAAGGCAGTACTACACTACTACTTCAAACTAAAAATTCAAAATGGTACTGGACCGCGGATGCACGTAATAAAACAGTGGGAATTAGAGAAGGAGATCACCTTGGAACTCCAGAGCATACTGATCTGGTGGTATCTCATCAGCACCAACAAGCGATACTCCGTATCTGCACATTGTAGGCACATATGAATCAAATAAAACCCACCTAAAAATCCTAAGCATGTGGAAGAGGCGATGGAATTCAGCCATCCGAAGTAGCCCTTAAAGTAAAGACACATTTAGTTGGACGAGTAAAGTAACATGACATTGTTAACTAGTTAATGAACTTGGTTGCAATAAATTCGTGGCTAGGACACAAATGTAACCAAATTTCCATGCAAGTTAAAGGATACTGTACAAAGGAATTGAGATTCAGTTGAGGCGCCTATTTGGCCTTGCTTAATGAACTAGACTGCCACAAATAACTGAATTTTGGGCGGCGATTGAATTACCCTAGGACGAAGACCCCGGTGCCGAGGCGGAAGGGCAAGGCGAGGGCGGCGCCGGCGATGTTGCTGGACTGTCCGGGCTTGACCTCGAACCGCTTGGGCACCGGAGGCGTGAACCCCGCGGGCGGCGCCGGCGTGCTGGAGGTGGAGGTGGTGGTGTCGTCGAGCTGCGCGGAGACCCTGAGACTGGATGATGCTGTCCGATTCCCCCGGGTGATGGGGCGGCTCGGGAGGAGAGAAGGGGAGGGGGGCGCAGCGCCGCGGCCATGGATAGATTCGGGCGCGCGCGGGAGGGGGGAAGCTGGTGGTTGGCCGCGGACCACGAGTGGAGTGGAGTAGAGTTGCGCGCGGAGCGAGCGGGAGATGGGGAAGCTGGTAGTTGGCCGCGGACGAGTGGAGTGGAGTCGTCTGCACGAACAGGACAGGAGAGGAGGAAGATACACTTCTTTGTTTGCTTGCTTGCGATCTGCAAACTGCCCCTATTTGGCAGCAACGTGATGCGCGTGCGCTCGAGCATTTGACTGACGCCTCATTTGTTTCAGAAATGTGCACTGCCATGTGCCGAGAAAGTTTCTGGTGGAAAACAATTTTCAGTAGAAACCAGTAAAAAACCATTTGCACGAGTCTCCTTGTCCACCGCGACGATCTCTCCGATGGTGTCGAGGATGGCGGAGAATTGTCTGGTCAATGGTCCTTGGAGTGGTGGAACTCGTTTTTCCTACGTGTATTACATGTTTGGTGTCTCGAAATTTGGATTGATGCAACTGTTCAATGGCGACGACTTCGACTCTGGGGCACCGGTCCTTAGGGGCACACACACGAAGACTTTCCAGTTGTCATCAACAAAATCGGTAGAAGTGCGACAACAGCGGCGCATCCGCGGCTCGCTCTGACGACGGTAGTGGTCGTTAGGTGGTCCAAAGATCTCGATGTACTTTCTATCATGTTTAGGATGTTTTATACTTCTAGTGTACTTTTATAATAGATCCTCCTTTTCACAAAAAAGGGAAAACGTTGGCATGTCATTGCAGTAAAGGGCGAGAGAATTCATGTATCATAATACAATATTCTATCATAGGTCATGAAACTAGAAAATTTAATAAGAAATAGAATATATCCCTACTTTGTATTGAGATTTTATAAATAAATGAATGAATGTGGAAACAATATGATGCTAGTGGAAGATACTACGGGTTTGAAGGTAGTACCTAAATCTATGCCCTGTGCTAATTGATCATGATACTATGCAATCTTAGAGGCCATGCTAATTGATCATGATACTATGCAATGTGAGAGCCCAAGAAGAGGCTAACTAACAAGCCATTGATAGATGTTCTAGCATCCGTTTATAAAACTGATCTAAGCAAAAATAGTTCAAAAAATTATACATCGTCCTTAAAACCCTACCAGAAAGTCCAAAATTCTGTTAGATTCAGGGCTCCACCACGATGTGACCCTCATACCTAACCCAAATGTCCGATGTCCGACAACTCATGCTGAGTCTATATGTGGGGGAGGAAATGGGGCTGCCCGGATAGCCCGCCATGTCGGACCCCACACATACGCCACCACATCCCCATCCCGAACCAAACCCTAACCCACTCCCCCCTCCCCTGATCTATTTCACTCCACTCTCCTCTCCCCTATGCCTTCGCTCGACCATGGCCGGCTCCGGCAGCGCATCTGGAGGATAAGCTAGTCGCGCTGGGTTGCCAGGGTCAATGCAGCCGCGGTGAGGCAACTCCGGAGCCGGAGCCGGCCTAGTGTTCAATCATCTATAGGTTTGTCTCTCTGCATCTACTTTACTGTTGTAGGATCTAATTTTCAGAATAGTAGTTTAATTGTGATTCTTGTTGGTTGAATGCTTGACCCAAAGCCATCAAGACAGAATCCCTACTCCGTTTATGAAGATGACTTGTTATGCAAGGTTAGGTTGGCCCAAAGTAATTCCCGTGATGAATCAAACACCTCAATTTTTAAGGGGAAATGTTCAATGAAAATCAGGAAGCAAGGCGCACCAAACAATCTCTGCCATAAATGGCCATGGATCACATAATCCATTAATAAGTTTGCTGGATATTATGGGCAAGTGGGATTTGTAACTTTTGCTGCTTCATGTTTGTTGTCCACTTCACTTATTACATATGTTGTGTGAGTCTTTTATTTGCTCGACAGATTCAGCCAACTTTGATACAACCAACTTGATAAAATGTCATGACGGTTGAGTCATTATTGGAACATATCGTTTCAAAAAAAAAAATATTGGAACATATTGGATAATGAGATATTTGCTCCAAAAAGGACAGGGTAAGGGCAATGCAGTGACAAATAAATCACCATAGCTAACAAGAGGGTGATTGATTCATTCCTGAATTTGTAATGACTATGTGATAAATTTGGCATGACGAGGATGAAAAATGAGGTTTATGGTTGCGGGAGGGAAATAATGGGGATGAGAGAATGAAATTTAAGAGCAATTTTTTGTTTCAGGTAAACATAGATTTTTGTGGAGTACTGCTAGGACGTGATTTTCTTCGACCCCTCTCGGGTTTTTTTTCACGTCGAAAGCCCTAGCTTGGCGACTAAGGCAGATCAGATCGATCAGTGCGCGCGCCATGGCGATGGAAACGCGCAACCGCGCCTCGTGGTCCGACCTCCCGGAGGCAGTGGCGGATCTAGGAATTCGAATCAGGGTGGTCCACCTTAACATAATTTTTAATTGCAATAAATTATATATACAAAATATTGGTATTATAGAGTTTGCCAATAGCATTATGGTTATTGAACATATTACTATATAATAAATCACAATTAAGTTTATATGTTGCATAAAATTAGCAAAACTAGGAAAGAGTCTGTGTGGGGAGTTAGACGATGCAATGCCGACCTGCGCGCTGGGACTGCTCGTTGATGATTGTAAAAACTATGCTCCTTGATCAATAAAGCTCACCGGTTCCCTCAATAACAAAAAAAACCTATGTGCCATAATTTTTTTAATGGAAGCTATATATCAAGCTTATGCCTTTTCATAGACATAAAAACCTCATTTTTAACATTGTGTCTTGAGTTTGCTCTTCACCCAAAACCGACATCGGTTATGGAATTTATCAAATAATCTAATTGTACATTTGACCAAATCGTTGGACAATAATCCCCAACCCAACTCTAAAAGAACCAATTAGTAAAAAGATGACTCCATGAACATAAGTATAGTAATTGGAAATATTGTACGTTGAATTGTTGGAGGCTTGGAGCCAACCTTGAAGTGTATTGTTGGAGGCTTGGAGCCAACCTTGAAGCAAGGACAGGAACACCAGCGTAGCGTGAGTGTTCGGTGCATCCTGAACTTGCTACTAGCCTGCTACACATAGCTGGATATGCAAAGTCGCTACTGATATATGGGCTGAACGAAAATGTCAGGGTGGTCCCCGGCCCACCCTGGCCACCCTATGGATCCGCCCATGCCCGGAGGACATGCTGGGCGACGTGGCGCCGCACCCGCCGGCGCCGGCCACTGTGTCAGCCTACCAGACGGCGCCATCCACCGCGTTGCGACCCTCCCCGAGGACACCCACAACGCGTGCTGCATCGGTTCCCTCGGGGACTGGCTTGCGATCGTCCCGCTGACGGGGTCCGGCGGCGGCGCCGCCCCTTCTTGCTGAACCCCTTCTCCTCCGCGAGGATCCCGCTGCCGCCGTGGCCGGATCAGGACGAGCCGATCCGCAAGATCATCATGTCGTCCGCCCTGGACTCGAGCTGCGTAGTCGCCGCCATGATCGACTGCGGCGAGAGCCGCAGGTGGATCACCGCGTGCCGGCCGGGAGAGGGACGCGAGGGCGCCTGGTGGCTGGTCTCCCTTGCGTTCGACCTATAGGACATCGTGTTCTATGAGGGGAGGCTTCACGCGCTTGCGTCATGCGACCAGCTGGTCGAGCTCGACGACGGCGAGCTGGACTGTGACATACCTCACTCTCTGATTACTACTAGACTGTGCTTACAGGTTCAGATACACGATCAAGGATCGAATTCGGTCTGGATACAGCTCGTGTCGCACGAGCGGAGAACGGCGCACAAGCCGGAAAGGGGAAGAAGAGGAACGCCAAAAGGGAGTTGTTTGTCTCATCATTCGATTCCCTTCCTCCGATCTCAGGCTCTGGCCTTATCCTTGCGTGGCGTGGCTCGGGTGGTTGCGCCTCCTCTTGTGGCCCCTACTCATCAGCTTGACCTTGGTCCCACTCGTCAGCTCCAGTTGCTTCAAGGCGCGTACCAAGTGTGTGGTCGTGACATTTCCCCCGCTTCAGTCACGGCATGTCCCCAGGCCGTGGACGCCGGGTAGGCTTGGATAATGGAGTAGAGAGGCTCCCAGGTCCTGCATTCGTCTGGCAGTCCCGCCCACTTGATCAGCAATTGTGGCACCATCTTGGCTCCGCGATGCACCAGTCGATCGCCACAAATTTCTGCAAGACACACTTGCAAGGAAGTCAGCTCGGCAGTTGGTAACGTAGTACACACCTGCGTTTTATCAGGAACCTCCTTCTTGAGCTGGGACACATGGACCACGGGATGGATGCGCGAAGATGGCGACAGCTGCAGTTTATACGCCACCTTCCCAATGCGTTGGAGTACCAGATAAGGACCAAAGTATTTGTATGACAGCTTCTGACAAGAGCGTTCTGCCACCGATGTTTGCACATACGGTTGGAGCTTGAGGTATACGCTGTCGCCCACTGCAAACTCTCTCTCAGACCGATGTTTGTCAGCTTGGTTCTTCATCCGCCTCTGTGCCCTTTCGAGGTGTTGCCGTATCACGGGCAACATTGTTTGGCGTTCCCGCATCCAGGCATCCAATTCCTGATTGCCTGTGTCTTTGATCTTCGATAGTCCAAACTGACGGGGTTGTCGACCAAACAGAACTTCGAATGGCGATCGCCCCAGAGCTGAATGCACGGTGGTGTTGTACCAGTGCTCTGCCAATTGAAATCACTTAGCCCGTTGTTTCGGCTGCGCATTGACAGTACACCTCAAGTATGTCTCCAGACATTGGTTGAGGCGCTCAGTTTGCCCGTCAGTCTGGGGGTGGTAGGATGAGCTCAGATTCAAGGTGGTATCTGCCAGTTTGAATAATTGTTGCCAGAAAGCACTGACAAATATTTTGTCTCTGTCGGAGATGAGCACCTGCGGCATGCCATGGCGACAATAGACATTGTTGATGAACAACTGCGCCACTGTCTGTGCTGTGAAGGGGTGCTTAAGTGGTATGAAATGCCCATACTTGGAGAATTTGTCCACAATCACCAATATTGTGTCAAACCCATTGGATTTTGGCAGCCCTTCAATGAAGTCCAATCCCACTGTGTGCCACACATCAGGGGGAATGGGTAGTGGTTGCAAACGGCCAGGCAGTTTGGTCTTCTCATTTTTAGCCTGCTGGCATATCTTGCAAGACTGCACATGTTCTGTGACAGCTACTTTCATTTTATGCCAGGAGAACAGCTGCTTTACTCGATGGTATGTGCCCTGAATTCCAGAGTGCCCTCCAATAGCACTCCCATGTAAGGCAGATAAGATCGCCGCCTATGCTGCTTTGTTATTACCCAGCCAAATTTTGTTTTTGTATCTGATCACTCCATCCAGTAAGGAATACCCCTTGTCATTTGTTCCAGTCACGGCTAGTTCGGTTAGCAGTTGCTTGGCCTGACTATCTGCTTGATAACCTTCCATAATTGTTTCCAGCCAGCGTGGCTGCACTGCTGACATGGCCATATTGTGCATTTGGTGAGACATGCGGGACAGACATCTGCTGCCTTGTTGGTGATCCCTTTTTTGTATATGATCTTGTATTGAAAACCCATCAATTTGAAGAAGGCTTTTTGCTGGATTGGTGTGTTAAACCTGTGATCTCCCAGGTGGATCAAGCTGCGCTGATCAGTGTAAATGGTGAACGGCTTGTGTTGCAGATATGCCTTCCACTTCACCAATGCCATCAGGATTGCTAGACACTCATTGTCGTATATTGACAGCGACTGATTCTTAGGGCCCAACGCCTTTCTCAAATATGCCAGTGGATGCCCTTGTTGCATGAGAACTGCCCCAACACCCGTAGCACAAGCATCGGTCTCGAGCACAAAATCCTTGGTAAAGTCTGGCAATGCCAACACTGGTGCATTGATCAGTGCCTTTTTGAGCGTAATGAACGCATCATTTACTTGGGGAGACCACACAAACGGCACATTTTTACGCAAGAGGTTTGTCAAGGCTCGACAGATCGTCCCATAGTTCTGGATGAACTTCCTGTAGTATCCCACAAATCCTAAGAATGCCCTTAGTTCTTTTATGTTCATCGGTCGTGACCAATTTTTTACTGCAGCTATTTTTGTGGGGTCAGTTGCTACTCCATTTGCTCCTATTATATGTCCCAAGTATTCCAGCGAGGTTTGTGCAAATGAACACTTGCTTTTCTTGACGAACAGCTGGTTGTCTTGCAAAATTTGGAACACTGCCTGCAGATGTTCCACATGCTCTTCCAGGGACTTGCTGAAGATCAAGATGTCATCAACAAACACAAGAACAGTTTTCCTGATCAGGTGTGCAAAAATTGAGTTCATGGCCGCTTGAAAAGTTGCTGGTGCGCATGATAGTCCGAAGGGCATCACTTTGAACTCGTAATGGCCACTGTGGGTTTTGAAAGCTGTCTCGTTTTCATGCTGGGGACTCATTCTGATCTGATGGTACCCTGAATGCAGATCTCGCTTGGTGAAAAACCGTGCTCCACCTAGCTCATCGAGCAATTCATCCACCACTAGCATTGGGTACCTATCTTTGACGGTCACTGCATTTAGCTGCCTGTAGTCCACACAGAATCGCCAAGTACCATCCTTTTTCTTGACTAACAACACCGGGCATGCAAATGGGCTCTGACTATGCTGGATTATCCCCTGCTTTAGCATCTCCTTTACTTGCCTCTCAATCTCATCCTTCTGCTGTGGTGAATACCTGTACGGCTTCACGTTGACAGGAGAAACCCCGGGCATGAGAGTGATTTTGTGGTCATAAGTCCTGTGTGGTGGCAGGCCTGATGGTGGCTCGAAGCACTGTTTACAACACCTGCTCAATGCACGAAGGTACTTGTTCCTGGTCTGTGATCACATCACTCAACTCGACCATGTGTTCCACTGCATGTTGTTCCATCAGTTCCTGCAGTTCCTCTGTGGTGATTGCATCGCATGAGTCTATTTTCCCTTATGCCTCGGACAGTAATTCTATTGTCATTTTGGTGGATTCTGAATGTTTTCTTCGTCCAATCGATCCACATTGGCCCCAAGGTGTCCAACCAGTCCATGCCCACAATCATATCATAGTGTGGCAGGTCAAACACTTTGAAATCTGTGCAAAATGATGCCCGCTGGCAACTCCATTGAACTCCTTGCACTGGAGTGTTCACTACTGTCTTGGCCCCGTTGGCAACAGTAACGGTTACTGCTGGAATGTCCACCACCGTTAACCCCAGCAATTTGACTGCATTGTTGCTAATAAAGCTCCCACAACTACCTGAGTCCACCAGTATCAGCATTTGCTTGCCACCTATAGTGCCCTGCAACCTGAAGCTTTTCTTCTGCACTGTCCCTGCTAGTGCACACGCAGATATGCTGCACAAAGACTCATCTAAACTATCCCCAGATTTGTCCTCTTCAGATCCTGATGAAATCTAAAAAAATTCCACCAGCTCTTCCACCAAATGCAGTGGCACAGTTGGGTTGCACTTGTGCCCTGGCTGGTACGTGTCGCCACATTGGAAACACTCCCCTCGTGCTCTTCGTTGAGCCTTGAGCGATTGGAACTTGCTGTCCCAGGGTGGTTTCCCCCTGGTCTTGTCCTCCACTTTTTTTCGATTCGTCAGGTGCATTGGATAGAATTCCCTTGGCAGAATAGCTTGGCCTTGAAAAGTGGTGACGCTGGTCCTGTCTGAACCGCAACCCACCCGATGTTCTGGCTTCCTCCAGTAATTCTTCCTGTGTTTCAGCAAGAGATAGAGCAGCATCAACTGTTCGTGGTTTATGCAAATGAATGGCTCGTTGAATGTCCTTTTTCAGCCTCCCAATGAACTTAGTGACGAAAAATGCCTCATCATAATGCTTGTTATACACCAACACTTTATGTCTTAATTCTTCAAATTTTAAGTAGTATTGCTCAACACTCCCTACTTGTTTGCAACGCTCTAAAGCCTCTAATACTCTATGGTGTTTATCTCTCCCAAACTTGCTATGCACTGCTACACACAACTCCTCCCAATTAGTTACATCATGTTCTGCCTCAAAATTTTGTAGCCACATGGCAGCATTCCCAATGAAATGCACGGTAGCGTACCCTGCCCACGTATCATGCTCTACCTCATACATCTCAAAATATTTTTCACAGGTTTTCTTCCACCAACGTGGATTTTCTCCGTCAAATTTGGGGAAATCCGACTTGGGTGGTCTATTGTTTCGGTGTCTACCATGAGAATTATGCATAGGTGTGTCAAAATCACCCTCCGATCTGTCCCCTAAATCAAAGGTTACTGGTGAATGGCGAAAGGCACGCGTACCCTTTGCCAGGGCAGGTGCCATGGGCTGGAAGCCTTTGGTCACAGTTGAAAGGACAATGATGTCGCCTAGGGGGGGGGGGGGGGGAATAGGCGATTAAAACTTTTCCGGTTTAGGCTTGGTAATTGCGGAATAAAACTAGGTGTTTAAATTAACAAGCCAACAACCTAAATATACTAGGTTCACCTATGTGCACCAACAACTTATGCTAAGCAAGACAAGTAACAAAGTGATAGCAATAGAATACTTCAAGCACAAAGGCTATCACAATGTAAAGTGCATAAGTAAAGAGCTCGGGTATAGAAATAACCGAGACACGCGGAGATGAAGATGTATTCCCGACTTACTCCTTTTTAGGGGAGTACGTCTCGTTGGAGAGGTGTGAGTCAACACAATGACTCAACAACCACAAAGGCTTCACCTTCTTCTCCGATGAACCGCACCACAAAAGTTTTGGTTCACCTTCCACTATCGGAATCCTTCAAGGCGGAATCCGGAGCCTTTACAACAACAATCCGGGGCACAACCCACAACTGGATTGGGGGCTCCCGAACGGCTACAAGTGACCACAAAAGGTCTCAACCACCACAAGGGCGTCTAGGGTCCAATGACCCAAGAGTAACATGCTCACAAACTTTCAACTTCCACGAATCCTCGTGGAGAGCACAAACCGATGCACAAAGCAATGGCAAGAGCACAAGTGCTCAAATCCTTCACTCTCAAATCCCACCAAAAGCAACTAATGCTTATGGGGGAGAAGAGAGGAAGAACAAATAAGAACCCAACAAATGGAACTCCAAGATCTAGATCAAGAGACTTCCCCTCACTTAGAGGAGATATGGATTGGTGGAAATGTAGATCCAGATCTCCTCTCACTTTCCCTCAAAGATATGTAAGAATCATGGGAGGGATTGAGAGGTAGGCAAGCTTTTCCAAAGGTCAACAATGGAGGAGAGAGAAGGGAAAAACGAGCTCCAGAAGATGGGGAACCAATGGGGAAGAAATCCCCTTAAATAGGTCCCTTGAAAAAATCTGCCCGTTGGGCGGTTTTTCGCGAGGCCGGCCTTGGCCCCGGCCTCTTCCCAGATGCGCGAGGATGTGTAGAGAGGCCGGCCAGGAGGCCGGCCACTCACCCGAGCCGCCCGACGTTGGACCCGGCCGGCCGGCCTGGAGGCCGGCAGGGAACCCGAGGTGCCTGGCCTTGAGGGGAGAGCCAGCCCGGCCTGGCCGGCTTGGAGACCGGCCAACCACCCGAGGGGCCCGGCCAGGCCGGCCAACCAGACCCAGAAAGAGATCATCATCGACCTCTAACTTTTGCAAGAAAACTCCAAATGGGATGAAACCAATTTTGTTGGAAAGATAGCAACAAGAGCTCTATGATCTTGGGCTTGGAGGTCGGCCAAACACCCGAGGGGCCCAGCCTTGGCCCGGTCAGGCCGGCCAACCAGACCCAAAAAGAGATTTCCAACACGAAAACTCAACAAGTTTTTCATCCGGAGTCCGTTTTCTATGATCTTGGGCTTGTTTCGAATATAATCACAAGCTCTACAAGATCATGTATATACACATCATAGTCCATCAAGTGAGGAGGAGAACACAAGAGGAGAGTTTGACCTCTCTACAAAAGACGAACCGGTAAAACCTCCAACATCAAAAACATCACAAGATATTCAAATGAAATCCGTTTTTGATGAACTAGAGGTTGGTATGGAGATGAACACAAGCTCTAAATTCTCACATGGATAAAAGCCAAATAAGAACCAAGAAAGATGATATGCCAAATATGCAAAGGTTTGATCTCTCCACAAAGATGCGATCAAGTTACTCACTTGAGACCCCCTCTTGATAGTACGCCATCTATTCTATAACCCGGTCTCCCACTAACACCACGAGACCGGTAAAATAGAAACCCTATCAAGATCATACCTTTGTCTTGAGCATTCCACTTGAGCTAGATTATAACGATTTTGACTCTCTCAAGTTGGAACACCTTTCTTGATTGTGCTTGCTAGCACATGCTTGATGAAGACTTCTCCAGATGCTCCGTTTCACAAAGATGATGTCTTAAATCCTTCAAGACATACTTGCAATATGCTCAACTCTACACATGACCAATCTTCATATAAACCCTTGAATAGAGCATTGATCATCATGTAATCTTCTATAGTCCAACACATGAACTCCAATATTTTCCTATGGACAAGATCTATAAGAATATCTCAATGCAAACATTAGTCAATAAGGATTGTCATTAATTACCAAAACCACGCATGGGGCAACACATGCACTTTCAACAGTGCCCTGTGTTGCTATTGTAGAGCCGTGCCCATCGGGTTGTGGAGTGCGTTCGTCCAGAATTGGCCGCTCCGCCTCCAGAACGGCGACTCGTGTGCCCACCTCCTCAATTGTTTTGTGGAGCACCCGAAGGGAGTCGTCGATGGCAGGTGCCCAGTTGTTGAGGCCCTGAATGTTCTCAACCACCTGGCCGTTGGTTTTGGCCATGGCCTTCAGGGAGTCCTTCACCGCCATGAGCGCCGAACTCGTGTCATTGTCGTGCTTGGTGAACTGCGCCGCCAATTGTTTTAGCTCCGCCTGTAATTCCTCCATGAAGACCTTGTCGCAGTGGATCCAAGTCTTCGAAGTGGATGTGAGAGCCTGCCTCCTCCGGATCCTTCTGCCGATGATGCCCAAACCCCGCTAGTTCGTCGGGATTTTACAGATCATGGCAGGTGTCCGTGACTAACCGAGAACAATCGCGTGGGTCGCACCCTAGAAATTTCACCGCCTCCTTACGCCGCCGGCCCCCGTGGAACATGTCTTCGCCTTCGCCGCCGCCGCTAATCCAGTACGGACAAGGGATTTTACCAGGACGCCCCAACCTCGACCAGATCTGGTTCAGAAACGCCTCCCTTGCTCCCTCGCCTCAATCTCGACGAGAAGCTTTGGATCTTGTGGCTCTAGATACCATATGTGACATACCTCACTCTCTGATTACTACTAGACTGTGCTTACAGGTTCAGATACACGATCAAGGATCGAATTCGGTCTGGATACAGCTCGTGTCGCACGAGTGGAGAACGGCGCACAGACTGGAAAGGGGAAGAAGAGGAACCCCAAAAGGGAGTTGTTTGTCTCATCATTCGATTCCCTTCCTTCGATCTCAGGCTCTGGCCTTATCCTTGCGTGGCGTGGCTCGGGTGGTTGCGCCTCCTCTTGTGGCCCGCACTCGTCAGCTTGACCTTTGTCCCACTCGTCAGCTCTCAGCTTGACCTTTGTCCCACTCGTCAGCTCCAGTTGCTTCAAGGTGCGTACCAAGTGTGTGGTCGTGACATGGACCTCCTCCGCCGCGAGCCGTGCAAGCTGCACGAGGAGCAGCTCCCCCTGCCGCCAGCCGCCAAGAGGGACGACGGCAGGTTTCACGTCTCGTCGAGGCGATACCTGGTGGAGTGCAACGGGCGCCTCCTCACGGTCATCAGGTCCCTCCGGGACGACAAAACCGCCATGATCGAGGTCCACGCGCTGGAGCCAGACGACTCCTGGGCGCGGGTCAAGGCCATCGCCGGTCGCGCACTCTTCGTCGGCGACGCCTGCTCCGCGTCCTTCCCGGCCGCCGGATCGATGTCCTGCCACTCAGACGACATGATCAGAGAGAATAGGGTCTGCTTTGTGGACGACGAGATGGGGACCAGCGACGATCTTGTCGAGCGCAGCCGGTGCACCGAAGCCAACAGCCTATACGGCCGGTGCGGGAAGTACAGACTACCCGTCCGGATCGCCTTCAGCCACCACCGCCGGTCCGTGCCGATGAACGTCGACCGCGACCTCGGCCGTCGCTGCCTCCGCGCCGTCGAAGCCTACGTGATGAGCAGCCGGTGCGGCAACGTCTTCCGGCCCGACGATCGGTCGGAGCGGACGGGACGGTGGCAGCTGGCGATGGTCCACGGCTTCCCGAGGTCCATTCCCTTCGCCGGATTTCGGAAGGACCATGTGGATTCTGTGGTGATCTGAAGAAGTCCATTCACTTTTTAAGTTTTTATACACGTTCATTGACGCCTGACTCTTTTTTTTACGATATCTGCAGCACACTCGTTTAGTGAGTTGCTGAGTAGTAAATCGTTTACACAAATGTAATAAATCGTTTCCGTTGACTTCAGATGGAAGAACCATTGTTCTTGTTCTTAATGGTATTCTGTTTTCCATGTATTATTAGTGTTTTTTGCACAAGTGACTCTGCAAGCAGAACACAGTCAGCTGATCGCTGCAGCAATGGCTTTTACTGAGATATTTATATATCGATGCCGTAGACTGATAGGTGGTATCTAACAGTGGCCGGATAGCATCAGCTGCATCTTCTAATTTCAGTACTACAGTAAGAAAGGATCAGGTCGAAAACATGCTAACAAGTTTAAATAATATAAGATTTTTGGCTATGAAAATGTTGAGCACGTCGTCAACACCTCTGTGGAGGGGTTTCTTTTCTTTTTTGGAAACTTTACATCTCAGTCACTTCTAAGCAGACAGATAATGATATGACAGGGCAAGAGTTGCACATTTCCATTCGAAGTTTCACAACCCTTATTACCACTTTACGCCGAATTTTATGATGGGGTTGGCACTACAACATGGGGAAACCATAGGAGCCCCTACCACCGGAGAAGCCAGAATCTGGCACTAATAATTTTGGAGCACATGTTATTGAGCTAGAATTAGCACGATGGGATGAATGTCCTGATCTTCCTGTCAAGCTCATCCTTCTTAGCCCCAACCACGCGGCTCACCTCATGCCCGCCGTTCACTAGTACGAAGGTCGGCATCGCCTCTACACGGAATGTCTTTGCAACCTCGTGCGAGATCCCAATACATCAATGTTAAGAAGAATTCTACACTTGTGTTTCAGAAGAACATGAAAGCGTAAACTGACATAAAGGCCCGAACTAAATTTGAAGATCTTCTATTTCTATATGGACTAATAATATTCATCCTTCACTATATATTTTTTTTGAAAACAAACCGGCTATTTATTACTCATTGAAAATAGTTACAGCATTTGCAAGCAGCTCAAAAATAAAATCCGGCGGATTCTCCAACCATACAGTATGGTGTCCCTCCGCTTTTTCAGCTAAAGTATGAGCTACTCTATTGGTTTCTCGTTCCGCTTTTTCATCCTTCACTCTTGATCTTGGGTGTCGAGCTAGGACTTACATTCATGTTGTTTACAGCTTTTAAGTTCAAAATAATTGTCCATACAAAGGCAGGGTCATGGAACCTTCAATGCAACCACTAGTTCTCTCAACTTCAGAAGCCCCATGTATCAAAACAACACATTCAATAATCCATTCAAGCGGAGCAACAAAGCATAACTTTCATCGGTTACAAATATGCTGATGCCATTCACTGATTCGGAACTAAACTCAAGTGAATTCAAAGTGTTATGCGAGGGGCAGGGTGCATTGTGCCACTAGTTGGGCTGTGTAGCTGCATAAGGCCATGTACAATGGGGAGTGCTTAGAGAGGTATTTATCAAAACTAGTAATCAAGCACGTGCACATGCACGTTAATAAAAATATGTAAAAAGGTAATTACATAAATTATTTTAAACCAAGGTAAGTCTCACAATTTTTTTTATCCTATTCGCTCCAAGATTTGGTCTTCGAGTTTTCATGGACATGCACTGTTTTAAAATCATTTTTCATCATGTAAGCACGTCATGCAACCCTAAACATCTAGACACGTTTTGCAGTTCTTCGAGAGTTCTCATATCTTGCATGTAAGTATCATATTTATTTAGCCAATCACTATCATCATCAACAAGCATAGTTGAGTTGACACGTGACGTGTGAAGATCCCTGGTCATGCTAGAATATGCAGATCCAATGTGGGGACCCCGGACTAGCTGTCCAAAATACCCTTGTGCCTACAACACCAGCGATCCCATGATCAGTCTGTCGCTGAGCACAATCAAACTGGTATCAAAAGAACATCCATAAATACCGAATAAATAAACTTACTTAATTGAAGCCGTAACTTCAACGGGTACTTGCAGCGGAAAATCATCAAACAACGTGGAGCCCAAGTCATGCCATAACCTCACAGGCAGCTGACTGGGAAGCGCCCTAGTTCGCATTGACGCCAGTGACTGTCTTTCTCTTCGAAATGCTCTTCTTCAAAATCTGGCTACGACAATAGCCAGGGACGAAACCAATGTGAGTACAATTTGAATTGTACTCGCAAACTACCCCAACATGAGTATGCACTAGTTTTATTTTAATTTCAAACCTTTATTTTCTTAAACATCTCTATATCTTTATTGAAAAAGGAAAGAAGGCTTTTAGAACTTTTCCCATAAATCTGTCTTTGTAAGAAATCTCTTTAAAACCTTTTTCCGAAACATATCTTTGTCGAGAAATGATAAGAAGTCTGTTTTAAAACATTTTCCCGGAAAATCACCATTTTATCTGTTACTCCAAAACTCCTCCTTTTTCTGACCATGGCTCGCCATAGGTCCAATTAACTCCAACAACATCATACCAACTCATTGGTATAGTTGTGGAACACTTTCTCCACTTCATTTCCCTTTTTAACTCAATTCTTTTCAAAACTTGCACATGGTCTTAGGAACAGTCTCCGAATTGTCCATATCCGAGGACTCGGCTATTCGAATAGTTTTAACCCTCTGCATAGGTAGCACGCTTTTTGCCCACACCCATCCGGTAACTCATCGTGTCAGCCACGTCCCGCCATACAAGGTGTATGCGAAGTTGAGCCACCGACCATAGCCTCTCCTTTGCTCATGCTAGTATAGGACCCTTCCCATATGACACTTTCCATCAACACCCAGTCCAGTTTCCCGTCGGAAACCCTAAGTGTGAGGACTCATATGTTTTGTCTGGCGGTGTATAGGGGACATCCTTCTATCCTCCTCCTTATCTTTCCATAGAGTTTGAGCGAGGACCCAGGTCAGGGTAGGTCCTCAGACCATCCCCTCATGCATAACGGAGTCATCTCCGTCGATGAGGCATCCCATACTAATAAGAGCAAATTATATGACTAAGCCCTTTCCCATATGTGGGTAAATGTGGTCGCACAGGGTAAGATTGGTCGTCATGGTTCTAGGACACTGTGCATTTTTCATAAACATCACCATTCTCCATTTCTCCATTTCAACACCGACATCTCGGCATTCCAACAACTCATCAAAGTACTTTCAAAGGAGTTTTGAATAAACAATGTTTTTCCCATCCTATAGTTTGAAAAAGAATTTCCATCTAATATCTCCATATAGGGTGTCAAAATAATATACTTGTATTTTGAAAACAAAAGGGATTTTCAAACTCATAGTTTTAGTGGCAAACACCACATAAATCACTTATGCTCTTTATAAGTAAAACATGTGAACCAAAATAGATGTATATAAATGCAAGCTCAGAGGATAGCTTGCCTGATTTCAGCATGATTTTCCTGGACTTCTCCTCATTGATCAAAGAAATAAACTCTCATCCTTCTCCGATAAATCCTTTCCAATTATCACTCCGGTAACGTTTATCTCTAGCGCCGCAACATGAAAATAAAACAACACTCAATAAGCAAACCGAACCACAAGTGGTATACACACAAGGAACAAACTACAAACATAGTACTAATCACTCAAGCCACAAACATAGCACTAATTTAATCAAGCAACGAACTAAATCTATATTTACCAGGGCATTATACTCACAGGAGTATAACACCAAACACATGCCAAAACATAGAGCACCAAGGCATCTTCTATTAAAGGTGCCTAACAAACATTTTTCCCTAAACAGGAAATACTTCAGACAAAGTTAAGTCACCATTTAATCTTTGTAATTTTAATATACCTCACCAAGCTAAGGTGGATACACAGACAAGATATTTAAGCTAGTGCTCAACTCAAAGTCCATCAAGTTCATCAAGCCATGCAAACATATTATTCATACCAATATGTCTAACAATTATCACTAACAGTACTAACATATTAATCACGCACAATATTCTCACATCAAAATAAATAAGCACAGCAATTCCTAATTACTAGGAGAAATCCATGCAGGGAATAAAACCCTAACAAACACATGACTCACATGTAGTTCCCCTAACATGCTAGTAAAATAAGGAAACACATCTCCACAGTGAATTACCACCCTACACATGCTAGGAAACACATTTGTATCAATAAAGTTATAACACAACAATTAATAAAGGCTTAACAAAATTAGGCAGAAATGACCTAAACTTTATAATTACCACCACAGTCAATCAGTAACTCCTAAATTCAAACCAAGCTAGGGATATGTTCTCCTATACATATAGAAGACAACCCAATTGGATTCATTCCAAAATTCATCTCCTAAAAATCTACAAAAATCATCAAAGAGCTACTGATGTGTTTTTAAGAATGAATAGAACTTTTGTTTTAGGTTTCATTTGCATACAAGACCAACAGATCTGGAAAGGTATCACTTCAAGCTTTCCATAGAATTTTAGTTTGCAATTTTTGGAGTTATAAAACTCTAGATATTGAATATTTAGTGAAATAGATACTTTTTACAAAATTAAATCTAGCACACACATAACTACACATTTTGGAAAATGGCCAGTGCTACCTAATCAATAAAATACATAGGAACACTACAAATTTTATACCAAAATAATTGCACACATGGATCTACCAGAAATGAATTAAAGTTACACTGGAATTTAACAGGAAAATAAAAGCAGATATTGATCTATATAAAAAAAAGAGGAATGGGCCAGATCGAGCCCAGATCTGGCCGGGCGACGCAGAAGGTGGCCCATCTGCGGCCCACGCGCGCGAGCGAACGGGTACGGGGACGTCTCCTTCTTCCTGGACGCGCACCGCGGCGCGGAGGCGAGCAGGAGCTCCGGCGAGGACGGCGTCGGCGACTCCGGGCTCCTAAAACGAAAAGAGGATGCCCATTAGGTAGCTCGTGAGGAGGGGGTGTCAGGGAGGCAAGAATGGCGGGGAATGGTGGACGGGGTGGCTCCCGAGCTTGCTCGACATCACGGCGGCCGGAGCAGAAGAGGATGAAGACGGCGACGGCGATTCCCAGCTTCCCTGGTCGATTCCTTCTACGAGGAGGGAGAGGAGATCATGGCGGAGCTGGTGGTGGTCGTCGCTTGGCTCGGGGTGGCTCCAATCGCCGGCGATGAGCGACGGCGAGCTCGGCCACCTGCGGCTAGGGTTTCGGGTTGAGGAAGAAAATAGAGAGAGGGAGAGAGCAGGAGGGCGAGTGAGGAGAGCAGAGCGTTTTCGGGGGGGCCTCTTTCTCCTTCGAGCCGCAGGAGAGCGAGAGGGGGGGGGGGGGCCTGGCGGCGGGCGACGCGCGGAGGACGACACCGCGGCGTCGACCACGGGCTGCTACAGAGAAGACGACATTTTTGCAGAACGCCCCCTGGCAGAACTTTCCCTCTCACAACTAGGTCCTTTCCTGATTTTCTTTTATTCCTTTTAAAACCAGTAGCCTTTCAGTGATTTAATTGAGGCACTTAAACATTTTTAAAAATTCTGAGAAAATTCATGTAGCCTCCCATATACATGTAGAAGCTCCACAAAAATTGGTGTTGAGAAATAAAATGTTTTGAACAGCATTTGTTCATAGGGTTTGAATATGTTGTTTTTGGTAAATAAAATTTGATACTCCTTTAATATTTTCAAGCAAGTGATAAAATATTGTTTTGTACCTTTGGAACTTTCTTGACAAATAAGGCAACTTCAAATACTTTATATTTCCATAGAGAAAATATTTGTTTGAAGAAAATAGAGAGTTAGGTAGAGAGAATAATTTATTAAAGTCATTTTATTTGAATTGGAATCTTTAATTCAAGTTCTTGAATACCTTTAGAGGTTTTGCTTATATTCAAGTCACATTCCAAATTTGTTGTCAAGTGTGTTTGATTTTTAGTGTTAGACACAGTTGAGGAATTGTTCTCACAAGCAACAAACATAATCAAATCAGCATCACAACCAAGATCACACAAAGTCAACACAGCAATGGGAAGTAAAACACAATCATCAGTGAAACATTTCAAAAAGTTTTTGTTGGTTCTGAAATTTGGGTCTTGTGAAACTAAGTTTTCTTAGTTTATAAATTTGGGATGTGACATCCAATATCCCCAATACCTAAAGTAGACAATGGGAAACATATAGATTGGTCTGTCAGCATATGATATTTGCTAATAAGTAAATCAGTGAGAACTGAGGTGTGAGTGTTGAAGGTTCTTACGAAGTGTGTTGGCTACGTTGCTCAATGGGGTACGACGGGAAGGTGCCGATGGTTGAGACACATCCACCATTAACACCTACAAATATATTACATCAGTATTCCCGGTTGATATTGAGAAACATATATTATGTTGCAAGTATGTAATACATGACCTCCTGCATGTGTCCTGCATAGCAGTTGGGTGACTCCGCTTTGTCCAGTAGGTGCTGTATCACATAAGATGTTTTGGTCAACAGGAGCCGATGACTGATTCTTAAGCTGTCGTTACAGGCGCTGGCGCTTTAAAACTACATCTTTATTGTTTGCATAATACTCCCTATCTTTCTGCCTTTTGATCTCTTTAGGATCTGCTTGTATGACAAAACAAATCAGTATTCCACACATAAATCTGGCATACGAAAAAATCAGTTTAGAAAACATCACCTCCTGCACATATAGTGTTTTCGTCATTGACGGTCGCCAATGATTTTTTTTAAGCTCACGTGATTGGCGTTGGCGACTCAAAATCTTATCCTTATTTTTTTTGCATAATACTCCCTATCCCTCTGCCTCTTAGCCTATTTAGTATCTGCATCGATGTCATACTTATGCTATGCAAATATGACACAATTAGGACCTGAATAGTGCCTCCCACCAAATTGTTGGTAGTTACCTTGTGTTTTCTCGTTGGTTATGTCCTCAAGTGGATTATGGTTCGAAGATGACATACTTGTGTTTTCCAATTATTGAACAATAGTGCATCCCTGCAAATTGTAATAACACGGCAGACATAAATTGGAGCGATGTGGTTTAAAATGGGGGTAAAAATTATGTAGTTTACTTAGGGAATAGCTCTGTACATATAAATATGACGACCAGATTTGTGGCGGCAAGAAAACTCGAAACGAAAATACCTCCGTGAAATCAGCTTTCTTTATTAATCGATGATGAACAAATCAAGAGACCCAGATTTTATGAGTTTACATCAAAACTAAAAATTAAGGATGATATGCAAATAAAGAAATCAAGTTGTGTATGCAATTGGTGACAGGGAGGCAAGTATTCAGTCAAATTAAGGATGATATGTAAATCAAGAAATCAAGTTTGCATGCAATTGGTGATAGGGAGGAAACTATTCAGTACTTGCAATCGTGATGAAGTAATTTCAACCGTGATGCAGTTTGACGAATGGTGATACACGTACGGGGGCGGCAGTGTGTTCCTGGAGGCGCGGCCACCGGTGTCGTCGAACCCGGTCGTCAGTCTGGGGCGTCGGCAGTCGTCGGGATGGAGGCTGGGCAGGCGGCGCGTCTGGCAAGAGGTCCGGTGGGCGTTGGGGAGTGCGTCGAGGGCGTGGCCGTCGGTTGCGGTCGTCGAGCGTGGACGCCGGGCGCGAGGAGCGTGGTCGCCAGCGGCGCGTGGAGCGTGGGGACCGGCGGAGCGTCAGGCGTGGTCGCCGGCGGCGCGTCGGGCGTGATTGCCGGGCGCACGGCGTTGGCGAGCGCGTCGAGGGCATGGGCCGTGGGGGTCAGCGGCGTGTCGCTTGTGGTCGTCGAGTGTGGTCGCCGGGCGCATGCAGCGTGGGTGCCGGCGGCGCTTGCAGCGTTGGGGCCGGCGGCGCGTCGGCCGTGGTCGCCGGCGGGCGGCGGCTAGTCCTGCCGTGATTGCCGGGTGGGCGGGTATGGCAGGCGGCGGGCGAGGATGCAGCAGCGGGCGTCGTGGGATGGAGGTTTTTCTTTTAGAGCAGATCGATCGATTGAATTGTTGTTGCGCTGCGTTCAGCGCTCCGTACTCCGTCAGGATTACCTTATACCGTTTGATTAATTGTTGTGTGGCCAGGATTAGTTGGATCACCCCTGTCTGTGCCTTTTATATTAGTGGTGAAGTGGTGATAAATCAGAGTTTTTTTTAAGACTAGTGCTTATTTGTATAGGAAAGGTGTCTGGTTAAGCATCTTTCTTCTATAAATAAGCATCAATGCTTAGGCAACAACCGGTTTATTTCTTAAACATCTCCCTAAGTACTCTCCATTGTACATGCGATCCTATTCTTCGCACGTTCGAGAGATGCTTATCGGTCGCACGGTTTCCGACAAAAAACTTGTACAGTATTAGGAAATACACTAGTTTCCTGAATAGGTAGGCGCTCGCTTTAGGTGAACAATTCCTTCGCTATTCCCTTTTTTCGCGGCCGGGCTAGTAGCGTGTCACGGCGGTGTTTCTAAGTCCGTGCGCGCGGCGTTTCAGCATCGGTTGCATGCATATGCGCGAGACGGACCTGTCAGTTTTTTTTTCCTATTCCCTTTTTGCGCCCAAGTTTGAACTCCCATGTGTATTTCCGTTTTTGCTATTCCTTTTTTGAGCCAAAAAAAGAATTTGAATTATTGGCTATTCCCTTTGTGGCGTCAGAATGAAAAGAACCAATTTTTTCAATTCCCTTTTAGTGATATTTTGGGGTAAAAATGGTGGGAGATATAAGGACCGTATTTGTATGAAAATCATACAAATATTTTTTGTTCTATTCCCTTTTTTATGAAAACATGTATTTGTATGAAAATCATTTTTCTTGGACCAAATTTATTTTGATTTCCATTTTTGGGCCATGGTTTTTCAAGGAAAAAATAACGGCCCTGAGAGTTCATGCTCATTTTTTTCCATTCTTTTTCACTATTCCCTTTACGAGCTAAAAAAACTAATTTTTTTTCTTTTTGCTTGCAAAAAATACCCAATATAATTTTTCAATTTCCTTTTTGGGACAATGATTTTTTAGGGTAAATAAAAATGGGTGAGGAATAGGAAAAGTCCACTTTCTACTAGTACAAAAAACTAGAGTAGAAAAGAACTACCACTTTGTACTAGTATAAAATTAACAGAGAAACAAAGGGACAAGAGCAGCTTGACTTCATCAAGCGCGTGTGGCAGAACAAGCCATGGGAACAGCGGATCCAGCCATGGGGCTGTGACATTTTAGGGTAAAAAAATGGGTGGGAGGTTCCACTTCCTACTAGTTCAAAAAACTGGAACAAAAATAAACTGTCACTTTCAACTAGTAAGAAAAGGTGTTTGGACGCAGCCTAAAAAGATGTTACCAACTATGAAGAACTCAAATTGCCAGGCTAAAAAAGGCAGCCACAAAAATGATGCCAAAAGGACTTAATCAATCAAGTTGCCAACTTTCAAAAAATACTCTCCCTCTGATCCCAAATAAATGTCGCTCCTATAACTATAGAGTTTTACTTCGCATGTTCATTCCCGACGACACTTAAAACGGATCGGAGGGAGTAACTCACACTACCAAGCTGAAAAAAGCCAACCAGAAAGTCATACAGACACCTAATCAATCAAGTTACCAAAACCTCAAAGACTAATAAAGTATTAATAAGAGTGTAGCTCGAGAAATTAAACAAAACTCATCACACAAAAAAGGGATGTTCTCCAACCTTTATACATAACAAAAAATGGATTGCAGCCAATATATAAAAAAACAGTAAGAGACGAAAAATCAAAAAATATGAGATTAGCTCAATCATACTGTGTATCTTGCAAAAGTCGGATTAAGACAAAAAATGATACGATCCAACAAAATGGACAAAAAAGAAAAGAGAAAGAACCAAACTATTTTTTTTAAAAAAAATACTTTGTTTCGACTGCAAACGACTGGTAGAGACTGCATTTCTGATATGAGGTTTCAACATAAGACTACAAAATTATAACAAACTAGAAAACATTACCAATCTTAGAACTAACTGAAGTGTTACCCAGCATATAACACATGAATTACCAAGCTAAAAACTAATAGATGATGATATCAAGCACAGAGCAAGCGAGTTACCAATCCTAGAACTAACTAAAATGTTACCAAGCATCTAGAGCACGAGTTACCAACCTAAAAAATAGTACATGATGATACCAAGTACATACCAAGCTAGTTACCGATCCTCTACTAACTTAAGTGTTACCAAGCATCTAGCGCATCAATTACCAACCTAAAAACTAGTAGATGATGATATCAAGCACATAGCAAGCAAGTTACCGATCCTAGAACTAAACAGAAGTGTTACTAAGCATATAACGCACGAATTACCAACTTAAAAAACTAGTACATGATGATACCAACCTCATAGCCAGCGAGTTACCGATCCTAGGACTAACTAAAGTGTTACCAAGCATCTAGCGCACGAATTACCAACCTAAAAATAAGTAAATGATGATACCAAGCACATAGCAAACGAGTTACCGATCCTATTACTAACTAAAGTGTTACCAAGCATCTAGCGCACGAAATACCAACCTAAAAACTATTACATGATGATACCAAGTACCTACCAAGCAAGTTACCGATCCTAGAACAAACTAAAGTGTTACCAAACATCTAAAGCACGAGTTACCAACCTAAATACTAGTACATGATGATACCAAGTACCTAGCAAGCAAGTTATCGATCATAAGACTAACTAAAGAGTTACCGAGCATCTAGAGCACGAGTTACCAACCTAAAAACTAGAACATGATGATACCAAGTACAAAAGCAAGCAAGTTACCGATCCTAGAAATAGCTAAAGTGTTACCAAGCATCTAGAGCACAAATTACCAACCTAAAACTAGTACATGATGATACCAAGTACATAGCAAGCAAGTTACCGATCTTAGAGCTAATTTTAAGTGTTACCAAGCGTCTAGAGCACGAGTTACCAACCTAAAAACTAGTACATGATGATACCAAGTACATAGCAAGCAAGTTACCGATCCTATGACTAACTAAAGTGTTACCAAGCATATATACCACGAATTGTCAACCTAAACAAAATAGTAGATGATGATACCAAGTACCTACCAAACAAATTTGGGTTCACACAAAAAACAAACGATCCCGTCTACCGATCATACACATGCTAGCTAATTCATCAAAAACATTTATATATGGTGTATGGCCCAACTATAAAAAATATAAAATGCCTCTGACTTAGTGACACAGACAGATAACTGAATAAAATCCTTGGTATTCAACACCTTGGTATCTACATCATCGCACCCTTGGTAACTAAATTATCTACACCTTGATAACTACATCATCAACACTTTGACATCAAGTATCATCAAGACCATGGTAACTATGTTCATCTGGAATCTATATATAACCAAAATGCGTAGTGGTCTAAATTACTTTTCAGTTATTTTTATACTAGTAGAAAGCGGTAGGTAGTTTCTATTCTAATTTTTTGAACTAGGAGAAAGTGAATTTTTCCTATTTCCCACCCATTTTTATTTACCCTAAAAATCCCTGTCCCAAAAAGGGAATTGAAAATTATACTGGGTATTTTTTTGCAAGAAAAATCAATTCTTTTTGTTTTTGGCGCGTAAAGGGAGTACTTGGGCTGGATCCGCTACTCCCATGGCTTGTTCTGCCACACGCGCTTGATGAAGTCAAGCCGCTCTTGTACCTTCGTTTCTCTGTTAATTTTAAACTAGTATAAAGTGGTAGTTCTTTTCTACTCTAGTTTTTTGTACTAGTAGAAAGTGGACTTTTCTGATTCCCCACCCATTTTTATTTACCCTAAAAAATCATTGTCCCAAAAAGGGAATTGAAAAATTATATTGGGTATTTTTTGCAAGAAAAAAGAAAATATTTAGTTTTTTTAGCTCGTAAAGGGAATAGTGAAAAGGGAATGGAAAAAATTAGCATGAACTCTCAGGGCCGTTATTTTTTCCCTGAAAAACCATGGCCCAAAAATGGAAATCAAAATAAATTTGGTCCAAGAAAAATGATTTTCATACAAATACATGTTTTCATAAAAAGGGAATAGAAAAATTGAGCATGAAATCTTAGGGCCTAAGAATGATTCTTGCTATAAAATACATGTTTCCATAAAACAAAAATAAAGGGAATAGGAGAAAGATAAAATTGTTTGGATACCTCACGTTGTCCAAACTCGTGCAAAGGAAGAAAAAGGTAAGAGAAAGAAATTCTATACTAGATAAGAAAGAAAGGAATAAAAGAAAAAGAAAGGGAGTGGGCAGCGACCAAGAAAGAACACGTATGCGCTCCTGCGCATGTCACGTACGCGAGCAAAGGCAAAATGGGCGGGACAAGGAAAAAAACACTCGTACCTATGCTACAGGATGGGACCACTACGCGTGCGACGAGAGGATGGACCGTGCGAGCGGTCGAACGAGCGAGCAAAAGCTCTTTCGGCAGGTAAGGGCGTGAGTATGGTGCCGAATATCCAAGGGATCATTCTAGAACAAGGTTTTCCTTGTCTAAAATTTCTACCAAATTACCAATTACCAATGAATGTGTATGTTGTGGCCCGTTGTCACGAACACGCCACACGCCAGATAGATGACCAAATTTGCTCGGCCCGGTTGGAAGTTGAAGAGGCTCGTAAGCCCTAATGCCAAGAGTGTCAGGTCTTGGTTTTTTTACACACGCACGCCGCGTGCATCTAGCCATATACTCCCTCCATTCCAAAATCTCTACAACAAACAATCTCCCTACGATTGCTGGCCTGTGATTTATCCACGTCATGGGCCCACAAGTTAGTAGCACATGGATTTTGTGCTTTTCTATTGGCTGTTTGCATAAGTCGGTTGGTTTGGGTCGGTTTGTTTTGGGTCAACGTATGGCAGCCCGACCACACATCCAGAACAATCTCGCATAGGCCCTGGCTGTTTATTTTTTCCTTCATTTCGTCCTCTGCTCCCCCGGTTCCAAGCAGACGAGCGGACCCAGCTCTGATTCTTGCTGACGCCGACCATCTCCAGCACCAGAGGAGGCCGAGCAGGGTCGCATCAGTTGCAGGGGCAGCAGATGCACGATGGCGTGGGGGGGGGGGGGGGGGGGGGGGGGGGGGGGGGGTGAAGGACGTCCCGGAGGCGTGGGTGGTCGAGGTCTCAGCGGCGCCGCCTCTAGCTCTTCCCCGATGCCTCTGCCCCGCCCTCATCTCGGGGCGGCGGGCACGGAGTCCATATACACCGGTGGATTGGCCTCTCTTCGAGATGCGGCGTCAGTCCCGAGGAGATAACCCTAGAGGTGGCGGCGGTCTGATGCGGGAGGTCGGCAGGGCGGTGCCTCTTGCTTCTCCTCTTTCTTCTGCGGTGACCGGGCAGGCAGTCCATGGTAGGCCAAGCGGCGGCGTCGGACGGTACTTGCTTCTCCTAGAACATCATGTTGAAACCTTTTTTTCACTCCACAGCTTTGTTCTGCCGTTTTACATTCAGTTCAATTGAAGTTGCTTGAGACGGAGCGGGTGCTCTCCATATCTCGCTCCAAAGCTCTTCACAAGTTTGCCTCTGGGTATGCCTCAGGTGTGCAACATATGCTCACTGATTTATTATTACCGCACAATTGCATACCAATCCCACCAATTTTCTGTTATGGATTTGTAATCTTTTAATGGAGAGATTATTCAGCGTACATTAGAGTCGTTTTACAATTAAGAACATGATCAGTATTTGTATCGATTGGCGTAACCAATAGTTGCATAGAAACCATTACAAGTTACGCTTTCTTAACTGTGTTACTTGACTGAAACTGAACTTCTCTTGTTCGTACAACATTTATCTGGTATTGCTTATTGACTACCACATCAGATTTTGGAATGTTCCATGGGGACCGATCTTATTTTTTCAATTTCCTGTAGATTCTTATGTCAGCACTTGCTTTCACGGTTCTGAAACTTCATGCGGATGGTGCTATTGGAACAAAATCATGCAGCTCCTCTTTAATCCAAGACCTGTTCAGGTAAGCAATGTGGTAAACTCTGAGTTTTACCACATATGTGTATCATATTTTCCTTTCCAGTAGTGGATCAGACCATCTTTTGTGTGATCTGATTGCTCTTTTTGATATTTCAATGATTTCTTGTTTATTTGATTTTTGTGACAACCTAAGGAAGAAAATCAATGAGCCGAACTGGTACAACAATCATATGAAGACGTGACAAGAAGGTGAGCTCTAACCCAACCGCTGTGTCTGCAACAAATTTTGATTGATATGTACGTGGATGGAATCGCTTATGATGCAATATGTCGCCGTTTGCTGAGAATAGAACATGAAGAGTTTGTGCTTTTCTCCATGTATGAGCCCTATAGCAGTTCCGTTGTGACATTTATACACAACGACGTACGATTTGACTCGGGAAGACGATTTTATATGGTGAAAGATATAATGCTTGTTGTATGAAATAATGAGCAGTAGCAGGGTATTTGATGAATATCATATGGCCAAATGCAGTCTGTTGTGAACAAAAAGGAATACAACCTTGCAAAAAAGTAACGATTGTGCAGCAATATGGTGGGATGGTTATGTTAAATTACTATCCACATTTAGCTCTTTAGTTAATATTTTGTATGTGATGTATCATATGGCAAGTTTGGTGGCTATTTTTATAATTTCAATAGAAATTATTTTATCTCATATCCATGTCGTGTATGATCTTTCACGTTGGTTCATCTTTATTTTTAAGTTTTTGGGCCAGTAATGTTAAAAACTTTATCTGTGGCAAGTTTTTTGTCCTTGTTGATAACATAATTGACAGGTCCATGATGTACTCCTGCAAGAGCTTTAGTATTTCAGTAGGCTCATACCTTGTTTATGTCTCCATCTTATTTGCAGGTGTATTCATCTCATCTGGTACAACACCCCATCTGGTACAACACCTGCTAAGTTCATTCAGGTGGAGCTTTTGTAGGTGGTCACGCTGCTAAATTTACGCTCTTGATTCAGAATATGCATATTAGATTGATCTTTTTGTTCTTTACTTTGATTACTGCAGATTTGGATGGTAGGGCAAGCTGGTTTTCCGAGCAGCCTGAGGAGAAAACAGTTTGTACTTTGTTCTACATATATTCTGCAGTTATGTGATTTAATGCCATTATTTTATTTTTCCATACTTATTGCATCCATGATTCACATGTTCTAGCAAGTGCTACCGTGCATAGATTTTAGAAAACAAAGTTATGTGGTGCAGAAAATTATGTTTTAAAGTTGTTCATTAACTCGCTAATTTTAATTACGAGTGCATGGCATAGTTCAATATCTGTAGCAAAGTTCTTCTGATTCATCTTGCCCACTTTACAGATATATGTCACCGACTGGTCTATGTAGGTTTTATGTCAGGATTGTTAAGATTTCGATTTTCAGATCCTTTAGTATTACTTTCTTGTACAAATAAGCGGACAAAGATCCATGGAGACCATGTTATAGAGTTTAGAATTTAAACTTTCATGCCAAATACTTTCCTAGCCTCACCTAAAAAGATGTATTTTCTTAAGCATTGCAATGATAGAGCGAGGCTAGAATAAAGTTATTTACAAGTTCAATTTTGTAATGCATACAAGCATGTTGTAAAATATCTTTTTAGTAACCTTGTTGTCTGGTGGTTAACTATGACGTTTTGGTAGAACATCTTTTATTTTTTCTTGATAAAATTATGCAATGTAGAGCATCTCATCTATGATTATTCTTCAGAAACTAACCTTTGTTTAAGGAATCATGGCACTGGCAATTGGCAACTATGTGTCGGAATCAGCAACCCATATTCTTCCCTTGTGCCAAGGATGATGGGGACCGCTAAATCATTTGTCGGCTCTTACCTTCATTGCCGAGGACATGCATCTTCCAGATTGAGGTGTGGCATCTCTGCAAGCGATACATGCACATTGTGTTGGTATCATCGTGGATTGAGTTGTTGTTTCGTTATTTATTATATGATGTCGTAGAGTTGCATAGTTGCTTTCTATGTAAGCTCACTTCATGTGCATCTCAGTTGATCTTTCCAGAGTTTCTATGTCCATCCGATGTCTTTGATAGTGGCCAAATGGAAGGTGTTCTCTTCTACTACCATGCCGGTGTTCCCTGGTATAGTACAAACAACTGTTCTCATCAATGTTGTTTTATACATGCAGTGTGAGGTGATGCTAGACTATGAGGCCAAAGGTTGTGGACAAGACTTTTCACTGTCTGATGGTAAACTAGTTAACATAAGATAAGATCCAAAGACGATGACCACGGCATGGCGCTGCAGTTTGCATCCCCAACACCGGTCGCTCGTTGCTCCATGGATCACAACAGAGGCAAGTAAAGCATTCGTGTATTATATCACTGTATCCAGCAGTCTGTTGAGTAAAAAAAGTCCTTATTAATTGATCGATCCTTTAAGTCTGATGATCTGATTAAAAAGGTTGTGTAGACTTCTACCTATTAGTACTACCTCCGATCCATATTAGTGGGCACAACTTTGTCTAGATACACATGTATCTAGTCTAAATACTTAACTAGATACATATGAATTTAGACAAAGCTATACCCACTAATATGGATCGGAGGGAGTACTTTTTATGACAAGATTATGCACTATAGGGAGCGAAGGAGAGTCAATCTTACTGTCCAGCGTCGCCTCCATCCTAACCATGTAATCCCCTGCAGTAGTGCTGTGCGTTTGCAACATTGACAGTTCAATCACGGAATCACCGGCAAGCCGGTTTGCTTGAAATTTGTAGGAGGCACACTGAATTTTGGTTGGTTTTTGTATGTTACCCATGTTAACCAGCAAATGTAGTTCAGACTTTCTATGGATAGGCGCACTGAATATTTCCGACTACGTGCAATGTACATATAATTTTCTTACCTTCCAGCATTAATCAAAGTAATTGTGCCCAGATTTCAAATAGGTTGCGTGTACATACCAGCTTCCCAGATTTCCCAGTATCATGTCTAATAGTGTCTAAAATCTTCCCTTTGAAGATCGTTGTCAGATTTAATTGTTGCCCATTCCCTTTAGAAGTCTGGTAGTTCCAATTCTTCCTGCTTTATTTCTTTTAACAAAATTCAGATATGTTCTTTTCCTTATTTTTTCTGTCCACAAAATGGTGAACTTTGTATAGTACAAATGATAATGTTAGACCATAACTGGTTTGTATAGTACAAATCCAATTCTACTTATTTCTTATTGTGAACTTTGTAGTGTGTTCTCTTCCCTTTATTTGTCATCCTAAAAGGTGGAACCGCTTCTGGAGTTCACACACAAGTAATCATGTTCAGTCGCGATTGGTCAGTATGGTTAATTGTATATCTTACAAATGTAAAATGAATCAAAGTGAAATATGGGGAAGTTAGAAGCCTTCGTGTCTCATGCTTATGACGGTCATATTTAAAGCTCCAGTTCAGATTACTGATCTTTATCAAGTGTGTATCTACAGTGTGATACCGTGTTCAGCTCATGCACACGTTGACATATATTTTTGGCTGCTGAAACGTCCTGATCCTTCGTATATGTATATTCAGGTGGATACAAGATGTTTCAGATCCATAAGGATACACTACAAAAGCCCATATTAGCATGATGACAGTTGACAGATGCGTGACCCTGCTGGGAATGGTGACACTGATCTAATGGCCAAGATGTAATCTGACACTTCCTTTTGTGGAAGAGAGCTAAATGAATTTATGCTGAGTTTGTAGTGATGTAAAACGTCGATGTGGATAACAACTAGGCTTTTTTGTACCTTTCTTTGGCTAAAAAAACTGGACCAAGGAAACTAGATTGCCCTTGAATTAACTAATTCATTTTCTCTTTACTTTTGGATTTTTTGATATTTTTTTCGATTTGATTTGGCATTATTCAACAAGAAAAAAGAAAAAAATTCTTACTATCAGGGCTGCGCTGCGCATACAGAGCAGAGCAAACGAAAATTCCATTCTCTTGACTAGATAGAGCCACAGTAAGGGAAGAACCCGGGAACTCAATAATCTCTAGAACCACAGGAAGGTAACCTATAGAGCAGAGATTAGCCACTGAAATTCGACCAAGGAAACTAGATTGCCCTATATAAATTGTTCAACTGTTACGGCAAGGCACGCCTTTCCTTCTAGTACTCTACATTCTGGCCCCATATTAAGTTCCAAAATACTCTACATCTTGACTGGGTACCACATACATCTTGGCTAGGTCCCACATACGTAATTAAGAGGAGAGAGAGAAAGGCTAAGCAAAGTAGCCCAGCACGCACGCGCATATCCACCTCATCTCCATCCCGACCCATCTTCCTTCTCGTGCCCAACTCCGCTGGTCAAATTGCATGGCTAACATTAATTAAGCTATGGATAATTGGAAAAATTGCATGGCTAACATTAATTAAGCTATGGATAATTGGAATAATGCTTTGTTTCCTGTGATCAATTAATGCACTCCATGATTTATGTGTGGCAAAGTAGCACTAATAAATGCTTCGCTAATTTGTCAGAATTTTTCTAGGATGTAGATTATTTTGGAATGGAGGGAGTATGTTGTGCTAGCTCCACGTCTCTTGCACCTCTGTCAAGGCCAGGACGCCAAAATTTTAGCCCGCTAGCTAAAGCTTTATGGAGCAGTTTAACAAGCAATCAGATAGCTAACTAAAAGGGTGCGGTGGCGATGTCTCTCTTGACGTGGCGCCGTCGCCCGTGCCGGCCGCCGCGCGGGGCGGAATAATCCTCAGACGAGTCGAGCTCGACGTCGTCGTCGGATGACGAGGAGTCCGTCATCATCGTCGACGACAAGCTTTCACGGACGCTCCGCACGGGCTTGAGCCCGTCGGTGAAGATCCTGATGGCGTCCTCCGCCGTCCTGGTCCTCAGCACGTACAAAGCCGCCTGCTGCAATTAGAACATAGGAGTACATAAGACGAACTGTCGTACGTACAAATACACGAGCGTGTACAAGAGACGGCGTGTACTACGTTTCGTACCCTTGCGTAGTTGAGCTGCTCGAGGGTGAGCGTCTTGGGCTCCGCCGCCTCCATGTACGGCGGCGACATCCTCCCGACCACCATCGTTCCCATCTCCGGCGCCATGTCTAGTTGTCTACTCCCCGCAAAAAAAAAAAAAAAACGAGACACGTATGCTGATAGCTATGGCCACGAGTGCGCGCGTGTTGATTAGAGTAATTTTAAGCTGGACTGAACTGCCGTGAAGGACAATAGAGCCGGGCGGGGCACGGCCGGAGTACATATACTCCCGGCGACGTGCCTGGAGAATCGTGTCGATCGGCCACGGGCGGGCTGGTACACACGTGGCTGCCCGCTAATGGAGGACGCGAGGCCGCGTGGCTGTGGTGCAGGGACGCCCGGCACTCTGTGGCGCCTCAAGGGTGGCTCCGGGTCCACGGCCAATGGGGAGTCGCCATGCCCGAGCTATTAGGCGCGGCAGGTGTATCACGTTGCGGGATACTCCGTAGGGGAGTACTGTACCAGGGATTCGAGAATCAGGATTAGTCTCCGGAGATGCTACAACAACGGGGTGCATCATCGATCCGTTTACCGGCCACCTCGCTATGCTTAATTATCGGGTAATATATTGAAACTGCAATGTTTAAAAAATAGTTCAGATTTTTCACCGTAAATATCTAAAATAGGATTTTACGGATAAATTCTATTATTTTAAGTTTGTGTGGTCTGTAAAAAACTCCCTTTATATTGTTGTTCTAAGGGCGCGCCTAAGGAACAGTCGACTGAGATTTGCATGACGTCGTTCTACCGTTCCGCACCAAATTAGCCTCCCAGTTTCTTCTGTTACCTTCGTGTCTTGTTACTTGGGCTTATTGCTGGGCTTTATTTTGTGGGCTGTTCTGTTACATCGAAAAGAAGCCTATTCTGTATGAAAATCAAAAAAGGCCAGAATAGTCTAAGGCACAGTCCTTGCACATCGAAACGAAATTGCACGCTAGTGCTACACCGTACAAATCAACTAAAACATTAGGATTCCCTAAAAAAACATCCGGACAAATCATGAGCTTGTACCAGACACTAGTTTAGTCAGCAGAAACTAATCAACCTGTATACAAATGGAAAAGAGAATAATCTCATGCTCGTTGATGAACATATTTACTTGCACGGGCAAAAAACAAACAACCCACATGAAAACCTACACGAAATTTGTTGTCACCCCTTGCATGCCCAATCAGGTAGGCCTGGGCAAAATCACAAAAACCCTAGTACGAAAAATCCATGGAGAGCAAACGCTCCTACATAGCATTCAAGGTCGTCGGAAAATGGAGAATCCAACCACTACACGGCAAGCATAGAGGACGTGTACATACGAGGCTGGCTAGGTCAGAACCTTACTTGTGAGCGGGGGCGTAGCCTCGATTCGGCGGATTGAGATGTGTGAGATGGTCGGCTGGAGCAGCGCCATCGAGGGGCGCACTGATTGGCGGCGCCAGAGAGGGCGGCGATCGGTGAAGCACCTCCCACGTCGTGGGGAACGTCGCGCCGCTTCCACCTCCCCTCCCCTCTTGTATCTAGATGCAATTGGTAGGGAATTCCGCCTCATAGGCAGCTTGTATATGCAAAAAAGAAAACTAAAAGAAAATAGAAAATGTCGGCTGCATCTAGTAAATTACACCTTATATTAAACTCACATATGCAAAAACAAAAACTAAAAGAAAACAAAGAAAAATGCCCAGTAGCAGGTAGGATGCAACTGGTGTAAAAAAAGTCAGTTGCAACTGGCGTGCAACTGGTTGCAACTGGCATGCAACAGGTTCAGACCGATTGCATCTAGGATGCAATTGGTAGGGAATTGCGCCTCATATGCAACTCGTATATGCAAAAAGAAAACTAAAAGTAAATAAGAAAATGCCCATTTGCATCTAGGATGCAACTAGATAGGAAATTGCACCTCTTATGCAACTCGCATAGCAAAAACAAAAACTAGAAAAACAAAGAAAAATGACCAGCTGCAGGTAGGATGCAACTGATGTAAAAATGTCAGTTGCAACTCGCATGCAACTGGTTCACACCACTTTAATCTAGGATGCAATTTGTAGGAAATTACGCCTCACATGCAACTCGTATATGTAAAAAGAAAATTAAAATAAAATAAGAAAATGCCCATGCAACTACGTAGGAAATTGCGTCTCATATGCAACTTGCATAGGTGTAAAAAAAGGTCAGTTGCAACTGCATGCAACTGGTTCAGACCAGTTGCATCTAATATGTAATTGGTAGGGAATTGCGCCCCATATGCAACTCGTATATGCAAGAGGAAAACTAAAAGAAAACTAAGAAAAATGCCCAGTTGCATCTAGCATGCAACTGGGTAGGAATTTGCTGAAAGTGCATGTGTTGCCCCGTGCGTGGTTTTGGTAATTAATGACAATCCTTATGGACTAATGTTTGCATTGAGATATACTTGTAGATCTTGTCCATAGGAAAAGATTGGAGTTCATGTGTTGGACTCTAGAGGATTACATGATGACCAAGGTTTCATCCAAGGGTTTATACGAAGAATGGTCATGTGAAGAGTTGAGCTTATTGCAAGCATGGCTTGGAAAAGAAGGTTGAGTGAACTTCATGTTTATCTCCAAGCCATCATCTACATCAAGAGAAGAATATGAAGCGCAAGTGGTTACATGAAGACGGAGCTTAGCGAGGCTCTCCCATAATGGAGTATGGGGGAGCATTTGGAGAAGCCTTCATCAAGCATGTGCTAGCAAGCACAATCAAGAAAGGTGTTCCAACTTGAGGGAGTCAAGATCGTCATCATCTAGCTCAAGTGGAATGCGCAAGGCAAAGGTATGATCTTGATAGGGTTTCTATTTTACCGGTCTCATGTTGTTATTTTGGAGACGGGTTATAGGATAGACGGCGTACTATCAAGAGGGGCTCTCAAGTGAGTAACTTGATCGCATCTTTGTGGAGAGATCAAACCTTTGCATATTTGGCATATCATCTTTCTCGGTTCTTATTTGGCTTTTATCCATGTGAGAATTTAGAGCTTGTGTTCATCTCCATACCAAGCTCTAGTTCATCAAAAACGGATTTCATTTGGATATCTAGTGGTGCTTTTGATGTTGGAGGTTTTACCGATTCGTCTCTTGTAGAGAGGTCAAACTCTCCTCTTGTGTTATCCTCCTCACATGATGGACTATGATGTGTATATGCACGATCTTGTAGTGCTTGTGATTATCTTCGGAGCAAGCCCAAGATCATTGAAAACAGAGTCCGGATGGAAAACTTGTTGCGTTCTCGGTGTTGGAAATATTACCGGTCCTCCTCGAGATAAGGTCCACACCTCCCATGTGTGATATCTCCTCTATATTTGTGACCCTTAATATTTCCAACCTCGTTGGTTTCATCTCGGTTGGAGCTTCCTTGCAAAAGTTATTGCATTTCAGGCTTTGCTGTTTTGCTGTTGTTTTTCAGTCCGGAGTCTCCGGTCTCAGGGGGCTCAGGGTCCGGAGTCTCCGGCCAGCCGAGTTTTGAGCCTCACGGCGGCAGTCGCTGCATCGAGGCCGGAGTAGGTCCGGAGTTTCCCCGGAGTTTCCGGTCGCGGCCGGAGTTTCCGGTCTCAGGGTCTGAAGTTTCCGGCCCATCAGGAGTTGCTGCGAAGAAATCAACACGGCGGCTGTCACGGTATCAGGTCCGGAGTGACCCGGAGTAAGGCCGGAGTTTCCGGCCTCCCTGTCCGGAAATTCCGGACTAAGTGGACTGCAACGGCTCTTTTTCTGGGAGGGGTATTGTCGCAACAGTGGAACATGGGGTTCCCTAGTACTGCCAAAGTGGGTCCACCCCATGTGGGCCCAAGATGAAGATGGACAAGACCAAGACTCAAGTCAAGCTGGTGGGTTCACCGTCAAGACACGCATGGCCTACGACGACTAAGGGCTCCGGTCCTGGGGACCTTCCGGGTCCCCGAATCAAGCAAGAAGGCCAGGAAGGACCCGAGAGCCCGAGTTCCCGGCAGGAGGCCAGGCTCCCTCCCGGGTACTTCCTACGTTCCTGTGGATAAGCACTCCACCTCACCACGGAAGACTTGGGAAGCAAGGCGAAGGCAGCGCGGGCGGGAAGCACGTCCCGTGGTGGTGTCAGCTCCTGTCCACCCCAAGGCGGACGCTCCCACCTAACCCAGAGGAGACGCTAGGCTGAGGAGAGGCCACGTCTCCCCCTAAACTAGATGAGGAGGGTCCTTCACCACGAAGGTCCCTCATGCTCCTCACGTGACCCTGTGGCAACCCCTTAGCCTATAAAAAGAGGACCAAGGCACGGGAGGAGGGAGGAGGAAGATAGAGCAAGGACGAACACAAGCTAGAACCAGAGCAAGACTAGACTAGGGCTGCGGAGGTAGAGAGGAAGGTGATCTCCTCCGGGTCAGGATCTGTCCTTCTTCTACCTCGGGCCAAAACCCTTCCGGGTACCCTGTCCGGGAGGTTCCATTGTAAGCCACACTATGAAGAACTCATCAATCCAGACATGCAGGAGTAGGGCTTTTAGCCTCCGGGCGGCCTGAACCTGTGTAGCTCCTTGTGTCCCTTTGGTTGCATGCTTTGATCGTGGAGAGGAGAGCTTGATCTAGACTCCGCTCAAGAAGACGATTCTCAGCCTCCTTCGCGCCTCGTGCCGAACCTAAAAGGGGGTATCCTATACTCCCGGTGTCCGTGCAACGAGACACGACATCTGGCGCGCCAGGTAGGGGGCGCAAGTGCTGGATTCATCTTCATCAAGTTCATCGGCAAGTTCTTCGTCAAGCATGCCTCCAAGGAAGAAGGGAGATCCTGCGGCGTCCAAGCCGGTCTCTCCCTCACGCACCCAAGCTTCAGCTGAACGTCGTGCTGCTGGCGCACGGCGGAGCGCCTCTCCGTCCCCGCCTCCCATGGAGAGGGTGGCGCCGGACGAAGTGGACGGTCGCGACAAGGACAACGGCCCTGGCGGAGCGGCGGCTCCAAAGGGCCCCACCATGCCTCCTCCTCGTTCAGGGGAGAAGAGCGTCTGCAACGGCACCGACAAGGAGCCCACCGCTGGAGGAGGGAACCACGGCGTTCGCCCCAGCGGGGATCCACGAGCATCCAAGAGCAAGACCTCCGCGCACTCGCCTTCGGACGTGCAAGCTCGCCATGATGCTCTAGTCGCTGCCAAGGCACTGATGCAGTTCCCTCCAAGCAGCGGCGACCCCAAAGTCTACCAAGAATGGACGACTCGCGTCGAGAGGCTCCTCGACTTCGCCGATGGTGGTCCGTGGGTCGAACCCACTCAAGCTCCCACCGTCGACAACCCCGGAGCAGCACAAGACAAAACACGCGATCCGCGAGGCCAGCCTCGTGGTGAACGTCAAGCCAAGACGGCGCCTCCTCGCACCGCGCCACCAATGGTTGATCGGCAAAACCGCGATCGTGGCGAGGCCATCTCCATCGGGTCGTCTACCTCGCGTAACCCAGATCTTCGTGACGAGCTCAACAGCCGTCAGAACGAGGATATGCGCACCCGCATCGAGCGTCGCCGAGAACGTCACCGCCGGGAAGATCGGGGCATCGACCTCGCCGAAGGCTGCCCCACCCTCGCTCCCGAGTTCCGCCACTTCAACTGGCCCAAGAAATTCAAGACCGATGTTCTCCGCTACGACGGCACCACGAACCCCCGGGACTTTCTGCAGATCTACTCTCTTGCTGCGATGGTTGCCGGGGCCGACGAGGTAATGATGGCCAACTGGTTCCCATTGGCCCTGAAGGGAGATGCCCAGACTTGGCTTCTCAACCTTCCCAAGTGCTCCATCCGTTCCTGGCGGGCACTGAAGGAGCAGTTTCTGGGGGCTTTCCAAGGCGGGTACGAGCGTCCGGGGGCTCCCAGTGATCTCCACGACTTCAAGCAGTTGCCGGGTGAAACTCTCCGCAAGTTCATCCAACGCTTCACCCAGAAGATGAACACCATCCCGTGCATCAAGGAGGAGTTGGTGATCCAGTCTTTCCACGCCAACGTCCGCAACCCCAAGATGCGCGAGAAGCTGAGCATTCATCGCGTCGAGTCTGCTCGTAAGCTCTGGGAGCTTGCAGACCGGTGCGCTCGAGCTGAAGAAGGAGCCAAGTTCCCCGGGGAGGATGAACCCGAGGACAAGGCCGCTCCAGCTAAGAACAAGAAGCGGGACCCTAGACCGACAAGCGGATCTTCGCCACCGAGCCTCTTCCGAAGAAGACCAAGCCCGCGCCGACTTCCGAGGAAGAAGGTGAAGGTGATCCCTGGTGCCACATCCATCCAGAAGGCAACCACTTGCTCAAGGACTGCCGCATGCTCAAGAACCTCGCCGTCCGAGAGCAACGCCGAGCTGATGGGGTCAGTCAAGACGGTTGCTACAACTGCGGCACTGCCGGGCACATCGCTCGTGACTGTCCCACGGGTCGCCAAGGCAGAGGTGGCCGTGGATGGTACCGAGGCGGTGGCCGCGGGGGCCGCGGAGGAGGACGCAGCGGTCAAGGTGGTCGCGGGTACAACACTCCGGAGGCCGCCACGTCGGCAACGGGGAAGCTCCGGCTCCCCAAGGAGGCAACGGCGGCAAGTATCAAGAAGTCACGGGAGTTGTCGGGTGCATCCACGGAGGGTCTTCTCTGCCTCCCTCCAACGGCGCCTGCAAGAGACTTGTCCGGGAGCTGAACGCGGTAGCTTCTGCTCCGTCCAAGCCCCTGGACTGGTCCAGCCAAGTCATCACCTTCGACCCAGAAGACCACCCTGCAAACACTGCCGGGGTCGGGACCCTGCCGCTGATCGTGTCGCCCGTCATCCACAACTACAAGGTCACCAAGATGCTGGTCGACGGAGGCTCCAGCCTCAACCTGCTAACGGCGAAGGTCCTGGCTGTCCTTCAAATCCCCCTGTCTCGCCTACAAGACACTGGGGTGTTCCAAGGCGTGAACGGAAGTGTTACTCGACCCCTCGGGAAGATCACCCTTCCGGTCACCTTCGGCGACTCCAAGAACTTCCGCACCAAGGAAATCGTCTTCGACATCGCCGACACTCCGCTACCGTACAACGGCATACTTGGCAGACCTGCTCTGGCCAAGTTCATGGCCGTCTCCCACTTCGCCTACAACATGCTGAAGATTCCGGCGCCGTGGGGTGTGATCAAGGTCAGGGCCGACATCGACGATGCTATCTACTGCGTTCACCAGCTGAACCAGACGGTGGCAACCACGGCGGACATCCCTCAAGGTGTACAGGAGGATGATGATGGGGCTCTCCCCGGGGGCGAAGGGCACCCCGGGGGCTCCACATCTACTCCACCCAAGAAGGCGCCATTCCATGGCGATCCGCAGCTGACCAAGAAGGTGTCGCTAACCAGTGACGGAGTTCGCTCCATCACCATCGGCGCCCGCCTCACCGACAAATAGGAAAGCGCGCTCGTCGCCTTCCTTCGGGAAAACTCTGACGTCTTCGCATGGGAGGCATCAGGTTTACCCGGCGTACCAAGGGAGGTGATCGAGCACAAATTGGCGGTCAATCCGGGGTTCGCCCCGTGAAGCAGGTTCTCCAGAACCAGAGCAAGGAAAAGCTGGAATTCATCATCGCCGAGGTGGACAAGTTGATAGAAGCTGGTGTCATCCGGTCGGTTCCCCACCCAAGCTGGGTAGCCAACCCCGTGGTGGTACCGAAACCCATGACCTTCAAGTGGAGACTCTGCATCGACTTCACAGACCTGAATAAGGCATGTCCCAAGGACCCTTTCCCCCTGCCACGGATCGACATGATTGTGGATTCCACGGCCGGGTGCGAGCTGCTGTGTTACTGGATGCCTTTTCCGGGTACCACCAGATCATGATGTCACTCGAGGACCAAGAGAAGACGGCCTTCATCACTCCCAAGGGCTGCTACTGCTACACCCGGATGCCTTTTGGCCTCCGAAATGCCGGCGCTACCTTCCAGCGCGCAATGCAAGCATGCCTTGGGTCGCAGCTGGGCCGCAACGTCGAAGCGTACATCACGACATCGTGGTCAAGACCCGGTACAAGGACTCCCTCATCCAAGACCTGCACGAGACCTTCGAGAACCTCCGCCGGGTCAACTTCAAGCTCAACCCCGACAAGTGCTTGTTCGGGGTCCCCTCCGGCAAGCTGCTGGGTTTCTGGTCTCTCACCGAGGGATCGAGGCGAATCCGGACAAAATCAAGGCAATCTAGCGCATGGAGGCGCCCCGGCGGGTCAAGGACGTACAGCGCCTCAACGGGTGCATCACTGCACTCGGGCGCTTCATCTCAAGGCTTGGGAAGCGGGCCTTACCGTTCTTCAGGCTGCTCAAGAAGTCAGGTGTAACATCCCAAAAATATTATCAATATTATATTCCAAAAATGAGAGCCAACAAAAACTTTTGTTGTTTATTGTGTGTTGATTGTTTCTTGTTACTTAAGTTGTTTGTTCTTGTTGTGTGTGTTGCTTGCTCTAGTGAACACTTGAAGAAAAGGTAGAACACAAAATAAAGTTATAAAGAAGGAAAAATAAAAGTGACAAGTTGTCACATGAAATTCTTCAAGTGACAAACTCAATTATTTTCAAACCAAAGTCAGTGGAGTTGTAATGTAAACACTCCCATTTTGATTCTTACTATTTTCCCTCTTCAATGCTATTTTTAAAACTAATTTTAAAATTGTAAAGTAAAATCAATTTGAAATAAACCAAATTACCAAATTCAAAACCCTATGAAAGAAAATGATGCAAAACATTTTATTTTGCAAAGCCAATTTTTGTGGAGCTTCTACATGTTATGGGGAGGCCCCACAATTATTTGCAAATTTTTCTAAAATGTTTAAGTGCCCCAATTAAATCCCAGAAAAGCTTCTGGATATTAAAAAGAAACTGGAAAATAAAAGAAAAGAAGAAGCAGGGGGCTTTCTGCAAAAGTGTCGTCGACTTCAACCCCGACGACCATCGCCGTGTCGCCATGGCGTTGCTCGCCGTTTTCTTCGCCGCCCGGACCCCCCTGCAGCGCTCGCCGAGCCTCTGCCGTCTCTGCGCCCAGAGGAGGAAAATTGGAGCACGCCGCTCGCCGTGGTGGCCCCTGTCCCCCTCTGCATCGCCGTAGTCACTCCGACGGCGCCGTCCCAAATTGGCGCACCTCTCTGCACGCCGACACGCACAGCTCGTCTAGATGCTTCTAGAACACGTCCGGACCCCGGTAAACATCACGCCGCCACGATCCCCTGCACCCTCGCCGCGGAATCGAGGAAATGATCACCTCGGGCGCGCCATGGCCGTCGCCGTGAACCGCGACCATCGTGGACCGCCCCGACCCTATAAAACCACCCCCGCACCCCTCTGGAACTCCACACCACCCCCACTCACTCTCCCTCGCTCCAATTTGATCTGTGCACCGCCAGAAGGGCGTGCACGGCCGCAACCGTCGCCGCCGTCAAGGTCGAGCATGGCCGCAACGCCACACACCACCATTGTCCCCTCTCTGCCCTGAACCTTGTTCTCCACCCTCACCGCACTCACCCGAGCTCTTTTTTCCTCATTTTCGTGCACAGACGCGTCGCCAGGAGCTCGCCAGAGTCCGCTGCCGAGGCCGTGGAAGTCCGGGAACTCGCCGCCGACGAACCAGCCCTCCCCAGCAAGCGCAAGTTCATCCAGCAGCCTTACCCGAGCCTCCGCCGTCGATCCACGCCTTCGCCGAGCCTTCCCGAGCCCCCTAGGTGAGATTCCGACCATCACCGTGCCGCCGGCGCGGCGGCGCCACCCATTTTTGGTCGTCGCCGTTCGCGGGCTCTGAGAGCCGTTGGATCTAGATCCAACGGCAACGTACCGCTTCGCTGTAGACAGCCGCTGGCAAGCTGGCCCCACCTGTCAGTGTTTTAAACATTATCCAGAACAACTAGTTTTTCTAATTTAATTTCTCTGGAAAAACAGTACTGGACCTAACTTCAAAATTCAATATCTCAAGATCTAGACATCCAAATAAATCAAATCCAATTGCTCTGGAAATATTATGAAAATGTTTAACCAACCCAATTGGATTCAACTCATTTAGATAAATAAATAAAAAGTATTATTAAAAATACCACAGAAGGTTTAAATTCTAAACTTGTTTGTTTCTGATACTCTGTTAGTCCAAATAATTCCAAACCAATTTTGTTAGCTTAGTACTGCCTTGTATTAGCTTCCCTAATTTTAGAATTAATTGTGCAGTAGGATTTGTTTAGTACAAGTTGAAGTTTAAACACCCTTCTGCACTCAAACATTTAAATATGTTTAATGTTAACCCAAATGAATTAGGACCAATTTTGTTAGGTCACATTTAGTCATGTTTAGTCACCCCTAAAAGGATTTAATTTTTGAAGCAATAGAATTTAAATGGTAGCCAAAACTTGATTATTAAGCTTCTGGATTCAAACAAATGTGTAGGGAGTTTAGTAACTCCAATTGAACCAAATCAAATTGTGTTGTCTTCTACACATCAGTAGCTTTCCATAGAATTTTAGTTTGTATTTTTGTGACCAACAGAACTCAAGTTATTGAATTAAACATGTTCCACAAGTTTCTGCCATAATTTGAACATAAATAAATGATGTTTAATTCAATATTTTGAAACCAAATTGTATGGTTTGATGTGTGCAGTAGCTATGTGTGATGTTCATGATTGTTGTGTTGAGATGATTGCTTGTATAGCTTAGTGATTGTTTGCATTGTTTGTTTATTAATTAGACGAGAACGTTGTCGGATATATCGAGGAAGGAGAGTTTGCTGAAATTGAAGAACAAGAGCAAGATCACTTTGCCAAGCAAGGCAAGCTATTCTCTGAGCTTGCACTACAAACATATGCATCTACTTTCATAACATGTTTTACTCTCAAAGCAAGATTTATAAAACCCATTTCAAAAGTATATGGAATTATTTTGCCACCTATGTAGTATAGATAGTTATATCAAATTTAGGATGGGAAAACAATGGTTTATTCAAAACTCCTTTGAAATTCTTGTGAGTTTATGAAATGCCGAGATGTCGGTGTTGGAATGGAGAAGTGGAAAAATGGTGATGTTTATGAAAAATGCACAGTGTCCTAGTACTATCAACCAATCCTACCCTGTGCGACCACATTTACCACATATGGGAAAAGGCTTAGTCATGTAGTTTGCTCTTATTAGTATGGGATACCTCATCGACGGAGATGACTCCGTTATGCATGAGGGGATGGTCCGAGGACCTACCCCCTGACCCGGGTCCTCACACAAGTTGGTGGGGAGGATAGAAGGTTCCACCATAAACCGCCGGACAAAACTATGAGTCCTCACACTTAGGGTTTCTGACGGGAAACTGGACTGGGTGTCGATGGAAAGTGTCATATGGGAAGGATCCTATACTAGCATGAGCAAATAAGAGGCTATGGCCGGCGGCTTACTTCGCATACACCTGGTATGGCGAGACGTGGCAGACACGATGAGTTGCCGGATGGATGTGGGTTAAAAGCGTGCTACCTCTGCAGAGTGTTAAAACTATTCGAATAGCCGAGTCCTCGGATATGGACAATTGGGACTGTCCTAAGACCTTGTGCAAGTTTTTAAAAGACTTTGAGTTTTAAAAGAAAAATGAAGTGGAGAATGTTTCCTACACCTATACCAACGGATCGGTATGAGGTGGTTGGATGAAAGTGGACCATGACGGGCTATGGTCGGAAAAAGGAGGAGTTTTGGAGAAACAGATAAAATGGTGACTTCTTTAAAGATAGTTATAAAACTCTTCTTACCTTTTTCAATAAAGATATAGAGATGTTTTAAATAAATAAAATAAAACTAGTGCATACTCATGTTGGGGTAGTTTGCGAGTACATTCAAATGTACTCATATTGGTTTCGTCCCTGGCTATTGACCTAGCCAGACTACGAGGAGGAGCACTACGCGAGCAGGAGTATGGCGACTTCTACGCCAACTAAGGATCTCCACAAGTCAGCTGCCTGTCGGGTTGTCATCGTTAGAATATGATGTCTACTACGCCGTAGCTTCCGCTGATATTTTGGTTTGGCCCATGAAGGCACCTATGTAAGAACTTGGTCTAAATGACCATTTATGTAAGACTTTTATTCGGTACTGTAATGGATGTAAACTTTGGTATCCAATTCGGATTATGTGCAACGACAGACTGATCACGGGATCGTTGTGTTAAGCATAATCGGGTATTTCGGACAGCTAGTCCGGGGTCCCCACAGACTTGGTATCAGAGCCATCCTGACTTTAGGAAACCTTAGTTAGCATGGTCTGTCAAATGTTACAAAAGATGAATTTCTAAAAAGAAAGGAATGAAGTATTTTCGAAAACTGCTTATCTCCAATCCTCTTACTTATGCAAAATTTTACTCTCATTAAATATTACATTTTCCTTAGTATCCCTAAAATTTTGCACACCTCTCATTAAGCTTAAAATTTGACTCACTTGTTGCCCTACTATACTTGTCACCTAACTAACTTAAAATTTTGCTTAAAAATGTAGATGGCACTCCATTGGACCGAGTTCGTTCAGCTGAGAAGGACAGCAAGCTGACGTTTGAGAGGGACTTGTTCGAGTTGACCAAGCTGTTAGGTCGCCCCGCTCCAGAGTTTGAGGGAGCTCAGATTGATGTTCACGGTGTCGGAAGGCTGAGCTGGCTCATCAGTCGTCAGTTCGCAGGAACATCAAGTCTCCCAGTTCCAGGACGCTCATCTTCACCACCAAGGAGGCCACCTGGGTTGATGGTCTCTGTACTGCTACACAGAGGATGCTAGCCCGACTTTGTGAGGAGCACAAGGCGGAGTTAGTAGACTCCCGTTTCCGGTTCTACGGGAGGCGCAACTGCGATGGACACCCTACTCCTTCACCTTACCACCCGATGTTTGGGAGCTACATCATGGACATGGAGATCTTACTTCAGTGCACTCAGGATGATCTGTTGCGCACTAGGATTCAGCTCCACTTTGACCGCGAGTCGCTCGTTGAGCTTCGCGAGAACGAGATGAAGCTGATGGAGGAGAAGGTTGCTCTTCTCAGGAAGAGGGCCCAGCTGAGGAAGACTATCGTGAAGCTCCGCACGAAGGTGGCAGAGCAGGACGGACTGATTGAGGATCTAGAGCACCATACTGACGAGATGGAGGAGGAGGGCGAGGATCTCCGCAAGGAGAACGACGCTTTCCTCAGTGACGATGATGACTTCGTGGAGGAGATGGACTGTGAGGAGGAGGATGATGAGGAGGAGTTAGTTGACGAGGAGGAGGAGCCACTCGAGCAGTTCTCGAGGACGAGGAGGAGGATCCCGAGGAGCCACCTACCAGTCAGATGCTGACGTGTTAGAGCTGGAGGTTCCACCTCAGTAGGCGAGTGACTTGATCACTACCGCAGGATTAGGTTGACCCCCTATCGCTAGTCGAGTCGAAGTAGTGGTTCTTTTGGAAACCAGATGTTATGTATCTAGATGTAAGTGATGTTGTAAGCTTGATGTTGTAAGCTTGTTGTTGATGTGAACTCTTGATGTGATGTTGAAATATAAGTATGTTTGTCTTGTTTAAATCTGTGTGAAATATTTTCATATAATCAAATTAATCAACCACTTGAGAGATCGTCTTTTCCCTTAGTCGAACTTTTCTTGCCTTGCCTCTTATACCCGGTGTGCTTCAGGATGCCGCCCCGTCGACAATGGGAGGATCAGGATCAGCACCACCACCACCGGACCCAACCCCCGCCCAACTTCTCGCGCTTATCATGGAGGAACGTGAAATGCCCGGCAGAGCGCCAGCTCATCTCGTTGCCCTGCAACAACTCGCAGCCGCTATAACAACAACAACAATAACAACAACAACAACAATGGTGGTAACGGCAATGGCGATGGAAACCAGCGATCTACCTTAGGCGATTTTCAGAAGACCAACCCACCCACCTACTCCAAGGGACTTCACCCACTAGAAGCCGATGATTGGCTTCGCACCATCGACAATAATCTTGAAGTTGCTGCTGTGGGAGAAAATGAGAAAGTGTGTATGCAACCCACTATCTCGCTGGACCTGCAAGAGCTTGGTGGGAAACTACCAAGACTCTCCAGCCAGCTGGTCATGTCATCAACTGGGCTGAGTTCCAGGAGAAGTTCCGCAAGAAGCATATTCCTTACGGACTTATTGAGAGGAAGAAGGATGAGTTCCGCAAACTGAGGCAGGGAAGTAGAGATGTGGTCGGTTATCTGGAGTTTACCGACTTATCTCGGTATGCTCCTGATGACACCGACAAAGAAGAGAAGAAGATGGAGCGTTTCATGAGTGGACTCATGATGAACTTCAGTGTGCTTTGGTTATCCATGACTTCCGTGATCTGGAGTCACTTGTGGACAAAGCCATCCAGCTGGAGACCAAGCGCAAGTCTATGTATGAAGGTCGCAAGAGGAGGATGAATGCTCAGGAAGGTTCGAGCAGCCAGAAACCTCGTATCTTTCAGCAGAACACCAGGCCTGCCTATCGTCCACCCCAAGCTCCACGCCCCAATTACCCTAACCGCCCAAACAACTTCAACCGCCCCAATGACAATAACCGTCCCGGAGGAAACTTCAACAACTTCACCCGCAATCCCAATGTGATCTGCTTTGAATGCGGCAACAAGGGTCACTACTCCAAAGAATGTCCCAATCCCAAGAGGAATGTCCAGCGCCCCAATGCGCCGGCACAGAACAATGGTCAAGGCCGCAATGGAAATGGAAATGGCAAGAATGCCGCACCCGCGGAAATGCTGCTGTTGCCAAGGGTCGTCTGCACCACATCAATGCTGAAGAAGCTCAGGATGCTCCGGATGTTGTGCTGGGTACGTTCCTTGTCAACTCAGTACCTGCAACTGTTCTGTTTGATTCTGGTGCTACCCATTCATTTGTTACCCAAGAATTTGTTGCTAAGGGAGGTTTAGTTGAGAGCCTCTTACCCAAACCCATGGTCATCCAAATCCCAGAATCCACCGTAGAGACCAAGATGTTTTGCTCCGATGTACCCCTTGAGATCAAAGGAGAAAAGTTTCCAGTTAACTTAATTGTTCTGGGAACCCAAGGCATCGATGTTATACTCGGTATGAATTGGTTAGCCAAGTACCATGGTCGAATTGACTGTGCTAGAAGAGCTGTATCCATCACCACCGACAAAGAAGTAGAAGTGGAGTATGTGTCTGAAACTAGTCAATCTCACCCAGGCTGCCATGAGAGCATAGCTCGACCTGCCCTAGATGAGATCCGTGTTGTTCACTGTTCAAGGATGTTTTCCCAGAAGAATTGCCTGGTATGCCGCCAGACCGGGAAATTGAGTTCATAATTGAGCTTATCCCAGGAACCCCCCATATCCCAAAGACCTTATCGGATGAATCCGGAAGAGCTGGTTGAGTTGAAGAAGCAATTGGCAGATATGCTCAGCAAAGGACTTGTTCGCCCAAGCGCTTCACCTTGGGGATCACCCATTATATTTGTGGACAAGAGAGACGGTACCACACGCCTGTGTGTGGATTATCGCAAGCTGAATGACGTGACCATTAAAAATAAGTACCCTCTTCCCAAGATCGAGGATCTGTTCGATCAAATGAACGGAGCCCGAGTCTTTTCCAAGATCGATCTTCGGACAGGATACCATCAGTTGAAGATCCGAGAGACAGACATTCCCAAGACCGCCTTCACCACTCGTTACGGTTGTTTGAATACACCGTGATGTCTTTTGGTCTGACCAATGCCCCAGCCTATTTCATGAATCTCATGAACAAGATTTTCATGGAGTACCTCGACAAGTTCGTGGTAGTTTTCCTTGATGACATCCTTATTTATTCCAAGACCGAAGAAGAGCATGCTGAACACCTGCGTCTAGTTTTGGAGACCTCCGAGAGCACCACTGTATGCCAAGCTTAGCAAGTGTGAGTTTTGGCTCAGTGAAGTGGCATTTCTCGGACATGTTGTGTCTGCCGGAGGAATTTCTGTTGACCCAGAGAAGATCAAGCCATTTTGACTGGTTATCCCCAACCAATGTTTTGAAATCCGAAGCTTTCTCGGACTTGCCGGTTATTACCGCAAGTTCGTTGAAGGATTTTCCAGTATAGCCAAACCTCTGACCCAACTGTTGAAGAAGGACAAGAAATTTGAATGGACTCAGAAGTGTGAGGATAGTTTCCAAGAACTGAAGAAGAGACTAACCTCAGCCCCAATCCTGATCATGCCAGACGTCACCCAGAGTTTCGACGTGTATTGCGATGCATCACGCCTCGGACTTGGTTGCGTTCTGATGCAAGAAGGCAAAGTTGTGTCGTACCTGTCCCGGCAGTTGCGACCGCATGAAGAGAATTACCCAACCCATGACTTGGAGTTAGCTGCTGTTGTTCTTGCTCAAAAGTGGCGTCCCTATCTTGCGGGACATCGCTGCGAGGTCTATACAGATCACAAAAGCTTGAAGTATATTTTCACCCAGAAAGATCTGAACCTGCGACAGAGGAGATGGATGGAATTAATCAAGGATTATGATATTGGAATCCATTATCACCCGGAAAGGCTAATGTAGTTGCCGATGCCCTTAGTCGCAAACCTTGCACCCTGAATGCCCTGATCCAAGCCGAACAGCCAGCCTTGTTCAAAGAGTTCCAAGATTTTGGACTAGAGCTTGTTAGCCATGGTTATCTCGCCAATTTAGAGTTAACCCCAACCCTGATGGATCAAATCAAAGAAGCCCAAAAGGTCATGAAAGCATAGAGGGAATTAGGAAGAAGATTTCCCTCGGCAAAGCACCCGGTTTTACCGAAGATGCTGAAGGAGTGCTGAAATTCAATGACCGTATCTGTGTGCCCAATGTCACGGAACTTAAGGAGTTAATCCTGAAGGAGGCCCATGAGACCCCTTATTCAATCCACCCCGGCGGAACCAAAATGTACCAAGACCTTCGAGAAAGATTTTGGTGGCATGGAATGAAGCGAGAGATTGGTTCATTCGTAGCCAAGTGTGACATCTGCCAGCGAGTTAAGGCTGAACATCAGCGACCCGCTGGATTGCTTCAACCTTTGAAAATTCCCGAGTGGAAGTGGGATGAGATTGGAATGGATTTTATTACCGGACTTCCAAGATCCAACCGAGGCCATGATTCAATCTGGGTCATCGTTGATCGACTGACCAAGGTTGCCCACTTTGTTCCTGTCAAGACCACTCTACCGGAGCTCAGTTAGCAGACCTGTATATTTCCAGAATAGTGAGCCTGCATGGTGTGCCTAAGAAGATTGTATCTGATAGAGGCACGCAATTCACCTCAAGATTCTGGAAATCCCTTCATGAAGCCCTCGGAACCAAGTTAGCATTTAGCACAGCTTATCATCCCCAGACCGATGGCCAAACTGAGCGAGTGAACCAGATATTGGAGGACATGCTTCGCGCATGTGTTCTATCCTATGGTTCCAAGTGGGAAGATTGTCTTCCGTTTGCAGAGTTCTCGTACAACAACAGTTATCAGTCTAGTCTGCAAATGGCCCCTTTTGAAGCCCTTTACGGCAAGAAGTGTCGTACACCCCTGAATTGGTCCGATACCGGAGAAGCAAATTGTTCGGACCAGATACCCTCCGTGAAGCTGAAGAGCAAGTTCAGCTTATTCGTGAACGCCTCAAAACTGCCCAATCCCGTCAGAAGAGTTACGCTGACACCAAGCGCCGTGACCTCACTTCACGTCGGAGATTATGTTTATCTCCGAGTGACACCCCTCAAGGAATGCAGCGTTTCCATGTCAAAGGAAAATTAGCGCCAAGGTATATTGGACCCTTCAAGGTCATTGCTCGTCGAGGAGAAGTATCCTATCAGCTGGAGTTACCCCAGGAGTTAGGAGATTATCATGATGTCTTCCACATTTCCTTGCTCCGGAAGTGTCTTGAAGTTCCTGACCAGCCTGATGTTTTCAAAAACATCGACCACCTCTCCATCGACCTGAACCAAGACCTGACCTATCGTGAGAGACCCCTCAAAATTCTCGAAGAAGATGTTCGTGTTACCCGAAGACGTGCGATCAAGTTTTACAAAGTCCAGTGGACTAACCACTCTGAAGAAGAAGCAACTTGGGAACGCGAAGATTATCTTCGAAGCGAATTCCCAGACCTCCTTAAAACCCAAGCCTAGCAAATCTCGGGACGAGATTTATTTTAAGGGGGGAAGGATTGTAACATCCCAAAAATATTATCAATATTATATTCCAAAAATGAGAGCCAACAAAAACTTTTGTTGTTTATTGTGTGTTGATTGCTTCTTGTTACTTAAGTTGTTTGTTCTTGTTGTGTGTGTTGCTTGCTCTAGTGAACACTTGAAGAAAAGGTAGAAACAAAATAAAGTTATAAAGAAGGAAAAATAAAAGTGACAAGTTGTCACATGAAATTCTTCAAGTGACAAACTCAATTATTTTCAAACCAAAGTCAGTGGAGTTGTAATGTAAACACTCCCATTTTGATTCTTACTATTTTCCCTCTTCAATGCTATTTTTAAAACTAATTTTAAAATTGTAAAGTAAAATCAATTTGAAATAAACCAAATTACCAAATTCAAAACCCTATGAAAGAAAATGATGCAAAACATTTTATTTTGCAAAGCCAATTTTTGTGGAGCTTCTACATGTTATGGGGAGGCCCCACAATTATTTGCAAATTTTTCTAAAATGTTTAAGTGCCCCAATTAAATCCCAGAAAAGCTTCTGGATATTAAAAAGAAACTGGAAAATAAAAGAAAAGAAGAAGCAGGGGGCTTTCTGCAAAAGTGTCGTCGACTTCAACCCCGACGACCATCGCCGTGTCGCCATGGCGTTGCTCGCCGTTTTCTTCGCCGCCCGGACCCCCCTGCAGCGCTCGCCGAGCCTCTGCCGTCTCTGCGCCCAGAGGAGGAAAATTGGAGCACGCCGCTCGCCGTGGTGGCCCCTGTCCCCCTCTGCATCGCCGTAGTCACTCCGACGGCGCCGTCCCAAATTGGCGCACCTCTCTGCACGCCGACACGCACAGCTCGTCTAGATGCTTCTAGAACACGTCCGGACCCCGGTAAACATCACGCCGCCACGATCCCCTGCACCCTCGCCGCGGAATCGAGGAAATGATCACCTCGGGCGCGCCATGGCCGTCGCCGTGAACCGCGACCATCGTGGACCGCCCCGACCCTATAAAACCACCCCCGCACCCCTCTGGAACTCCACACCACCCCCACTCACTCTCCCTCGCTCCAATTTGATCTGTGCACCGCCAGAAGGGCGTGCACGGCCGCAACCGTCGCCGCCGTCAAGGTCGAGCATGGCCGCAATGCCACACACCACCATTGTCCCCTCTCTGCCCTGAACCTTGTTCTCCACCCTCACCGCACTCACCCGAGCTCTTTTTTCCTCGTTTTCGTGCACAGACGCGTCGCCAGGAGCTCGCCGAGTCCGCTGCCGAGGCCGTGGAAGTCCGGGAACTCGCCGCCGACGAACCAGCCCTCCCCAGCAAGCGCAAGTTCATCCAGCAGCCTTACCCGAGCCTCCGCCGTCGATCCACGCCTTCGCCGAGCCTTCCCGAGCCCCCTAGGTGAGATTCCGACCATCACCGTGCCGCCGGCGCGGCGGCGCCGCCCATTTTTGGTCGTCGCCGTTCGCGGGCTCTGAGAGCCGTTGGATCTAGATCCAACGGCAACGTACCGCTTCGCTGTAGACAGCCGCTGGCAAGCTGGCCCCACCTGTCAGTGTTTTAAACATTATCCAGAACAGCTAGTTTTTCTAATTTAATTTCTCTGGAAAAACAGTACTGGACCTAACTTCAAAATTCAATATCTCAAGATCTAGACATCCAAATAAATCAAATCCAATTGCTCTGGAAAGATTATGAAAATGTTTAACCAACCCAATTGGATTCAACTCATTTAGATAAATAAATAAAAAGTATTATTAAAAATACCACAGAAGGTTTAAATTCTAAACTTGTTTGTTTCTGATACTCTGTTTGTCCACATAATTCCAAACCAATTTTGTTAGCTTAGTACTGCCTTGTATTAGGTTCCCTAATTTTGGTAGAATTAATGTGCAGTAGTATTTGTTTAGTACAAGGCTGAAGTTTAAACACCCTTCTGCACTCAAACATTTAATTATGTTAAATGGTTGACCCAAATGAATTAGGACCAATTTTGTTAGGTCACATTTAGTCACCCCTAAAAGGATTTAATTTTTGAAGCAATAGAATTTAAATGGTAGCCAAAACTTGATTAATAAGCTTCTGGATTCAAACAAATGTGTAGGGAGTTTAGTAACTCAAATTGAACCAAATCAAATTGTGTTGTCTTCTACACATCAGTAGCTTTCCATAGAATTTTAGTTTGTATTTTTGTGACCAACAGAACTCAAGTTATTGAATTAAACATGTTCCACAAGTTTCTGCCATAATTTGAACATAAATAAATGATGTTTAATTCAATATTTTGAAACCAAATTGTATGGTTTGATGTGTGCAGTAGCTATGTGTGATGTTCATGATTGTTGTGTTGAGATGATTGCTTGTATAGATTAGTGATTATTTGCATTGTTTGTTTATTAATTAGACGAGAACGTTGTCGGATATATCGAGGAAGGAGAGTTTGCTGAAATTGAAGAACAAGAGCAAGACCACTTTGCCAAGCAAGGCAAGCTATTCTCTGAGCTTGCACTACAAACATAGGCATCTACTTTCATAACATGTTTTACTCTCAAGGCAAGATTTATAAAACCCATTTCAAAAGTATATGGAAATTATTTTGCCACCTATGTAGAAATATAAGATAGTTATATCAAATTATAGGATGGGAAAAACAAATATGGTTTATTCAATTACTTGTGAGATTATGAAATGCCGAGATGTCGGTGTTGGAATGGAGAAGTGGAAAAATGGTGATGTTTATGAAAAATGCACAGTGTGTCCTTGTACTTACGTCAACCATCCGATACCCTGTGCGACCACATCTACCACATATGGGAAAAAGGTTTAGTCATGTAGTTTGCTCTTATTAGTATGGGATACCTCATCGACGGAGATGACTCCGTTATACATGAGGGGATGGTCCGAGGACCTACCCCCTGACCCGGGTCCTCACACAAGTTGGTGGGGAGGATAGAAGGTTCCACCATAAACCGCCGGACAAAACTATGAGTCCTCACACTTAGGGTTTCTGACGGGAAACTGGACTGGGTGTCGATGGAAAGTGTCATATGGGAAGGATCCTATACTAGCATGAGCAAATAAGAGGCTATGGCCGGCGGCTTACTTCGCATACACCTGGTATGGCGAGACGTGGCAGACACGATGAGTTGCCGGATGGATGTGGGTTAAAAGCGTGCTACCTCTGCAGAGTGTAAAACTATTCGAATAGCCGAGTCCTCGGATATGGACAGTTGTGAGGCCCTACTTTGACCTTGTGCAAGTTTTTAAAAGACTTTGAGTTTTAAAAGAAAAATGAAGTGGAGAATGTTTCCTACACCTATACCAACGGATCGGTATGAGGTGATTGGATGAAAGTGGACCATGACGGGCTATGGTCGGAAAAAGGAGGAGTTTTGGGAGAAACAGATAAAATGGTGACTTCTTTAAAAATGGTTATAAAACTCTTCTTACCTTTTTCAATAAAGATATAGAGATGTTTTAAATAAATAAAAGTGGTAAACCTAGTGCATACTCATGTTGGGGTAGTTTGCGAGTACATTCAAATGTACTCATATTGGTTTCGTCCCTGGCTATTGACCTAGCCAGACTACGAGGAGGAGCACTACGTCGAGCAAGAGTATGGCGACTTCTACGCCAACTAAGGATCTCCACAAGTCAGCTGCCTGTCGGGTTGTCATCGTTAGAATATGATGTCTACTACGCCGTAGCTTCCGCTGATATTTTGGTTTGGCCCATGAAGGCACCTATGTAAGACTTGGTCTAAATGACCATTTATGTAAGACTTTTTATTCGGTACTGTAATGGATGTAAACTTTGGTATCCAATTCGGATTATGTGCAACGACAGACTGATCACGGGATCGTTGTGTTAAGCATAATCGGGTATTTCGGACAGCTAGTCCGGGGTCCCACATCAGGCCCCGTGGAGTGGACCTCCGAGGCCGAGGAAGCCCTGCAGTCCCTTAAGCGCTACCTCGCCTCGCCACCAATCCTCGTGGCACCAGAAGAGAAGGAGCCCTACTACTGTACATTGCTGCCACCAACCAGGTGATCAGCGCTGTGCTCGTAGTAGAGCGTGACGCTCCTCCGAAGAAGTCAAGCAATATCAAGGGCAAGCGACCCGGGAACTCTCTTCCGGGGCAACCGTGCAAGAAAAGGCTGCCGGGTGACCAGGGGTCTCATGATCCTGGCATGACTGCAACTTCACCAAGCGACGCGGATCCCGTCGGGAATGGAGAATCTCCCTCCGACGAGACTTCGCCGGGGGCTACATCGTCCCCACCCCAAGACATCGACGTGGGGAAGCCGAGCCCTCTCGGGACTCGGCGACCCGCAAGGTGCAGCACCCGGTCTACTTCGTCAGCGCAGTGCTGCGCGACGCCCGGGAGCGGTACCCCATGATGCAGAAGCTGCTGCTAGCAATCCTCATTGCCTCCCGCAAGATGAGGCCGTACTTCCAAAGCCATCCCATCACGGTGGTGTCCAAGTGCAACCTATGAAGCCCTCTGGAGAACCCACTTGCCACTGGTCGCATATCATGGTGGGCCATGGAGCTTCAAGGTTTCGGTCTCAAGTTCGAGCACACGGACAACATCAAGAGTCAGGCGCTGGAGGATTTCACGGCCGAGTGGACCGAGACGGCGTTCGATGACCCGGAAGAGGAAACTTGCCTCCCCGGGAAGGAAGATCCTAGCGCCTGGATCATGCACTTCGACGGCTCCTACACAAAGGGGAAAGGAGGTGCAGGGGTTGTCCTAACCTCACCAACCGGGGACCGGCTGAAGTACGTCGTCCAGATGCACTACCAAGGGAACATCTCCAACAACACGGCGGAGTACGAGGGCCTGCTCGCAGGACTTCGTGCTGCCATCGGCCTCGGCATCAACAAGATCGTCGTCAAGGGTGACTCTCAGCTAGTCATCAAGCAAGTGAACAAGGAGTACGCGTGCCCTCAGATGGCACCATACGTTGAAGAGGTCTGGAAGCTGCAGCTGCGCTTCGACAACTTCCGGGCTGTGTACGTCCCACGGGGAGAAAACACGGCCGCGGATGAGCTATCGCAGGTGGCGTCCAAGCAAGAACCAGTGCCTCCCGGGATCTACATCGAGGTCCTCAGGCGACCTTCGATCCCGCCCGAGAGGCTCGCGACAAGATCTGCGCCGGGGGCTGGCGACCCTTCTACCTCGACAACACGGGTAGCCAGCCCAGAAGCTCAAGACCCGGCAGCTCCTCCAGCGGAGGAAGCTATGCTTTCTTTCCGTCGGATGGTGCTACCGGTGGAAGGAGCCCACCCACCCTGGGCCCGGGACATCATCAAGTACATCATGGAGCACGCACTCCCGGAGGTGGCTCGTCAAGCCAAGCTCTACGTCATGATCGACGGCGAGCTCTACCGGCGACGGGACAACGGAGTCAAGCTCCGCTGCATCCCTCAAGAACAAGGCCAAGTACTGGTACGGGACATCCACGAAGGCACATGTTCAAGTCATGTGGCATCAAGATCACGGCGGGTAAAGTTTTTAGTCACGGGTTCTACTGGCCAACAGTCCTCAGTGATGCGGAGCAGCTAGTCAAGACCTGTGAAGCCTGCCAATACTATGCGAAAACATACATCAGCCGGCGCAAGCTCTGCAGCCAATTCCAATCTCTTGGCCGTTCGCGGTCTGGGGGCTGGACATCGTGGGAAAGATACCGAAGTCTGTCGGGGGCCATGAATACCTTTTCGTGGCCATCGACAAGTTCACAAAGTGGGTGGAAGTGATGCCAGTACCAAGACAGACAGCTCAAGCAGCCATCAAGTTCATTGAAGGGATCGTGTACCGCTTCGGAGTACCCAACAGAATCATAACGGACAATGGCTCTCAGTTCACAAGCCGATCCTTCCTCAACTTCTGTGAAGAGCTGGGAATCAAGGTGTGTTTTGCCTCGGTGTCCTACCCAAGGTGCAATGGGCAAGTAGAGCGAGCCAATGCGGAGGTCCTAAAGGGTTTGAAGACCAAAGCCTTTGACAAGTTAGAAGACAAGGGTAAGAACTGGATTGAGCATCTACCAAGTGTCTTGTGGTCCCTCAGAACCACACCAAGCAGAGCCACTCAAGAAACACCATTCTTCCTTGTCTATGGAGCAGAAGCCGTCTTGCCAACAGAGCTAAGGCATGGATCCCCCCGGGTACTTGCCTATGATGAATTGATGACATCAACTTCCTGGAAGAGGTGCGGTGCCGAGCTTCCTTACGATCTGCTCGATACCAGCAAGGGCTCCGCCGCTATCATGATCGCCATATCCGTTCACGGGTACTGGAACCCGGAGACCTGGTTCTCCGCAAGAAGCAGAAGCTTGATAACATGAACAAGCTGTCCTCCAAGTGGGAAGGACCTTATCGGGTGACGCATACCCTGAGACCCGGAGCTGTTTATCTGGAGGACGAGAAAGGCAGGCCGGAGGGCAACGCCTGGAACATCGAGAATCTCCGGAAATTCTACCCTGAATACGAACATGAATCGCAGATAGTTCGAGTCAACTAAGCACGCCCAAGGGGCTAGTGTTCTGTATAAGGGTGTAAGAATCGTCGCCAAGGAATAAAAGATAAGTTTTTCAATTCCGTGAGCCTCTCTTGTTGTCGTGAAGTGTGTTATCCGTAACAACCCCCAAGCAGGGGGCTGACATGGTGCCGGTGGCTGACAGGTCGAGCGCGAGCAGCCTATCAGTAGGCGCTGCCACCTGATCGTGCCGTACTGCCGCGGTAAGAAGTGGAACGGGCAGTGCTGTGTTTTAAAGAACCTAAACACAGAAATGCACATTCAACTTTGCTTGCGGGTTGCTCCGGATGAAACACTTTCACGACATGTAAGGGAGGGTCCATTCTTTTCCTACTGAAAGTGTGTTGTGTGTAGCGCCTCTCACGGGACAGGAATGGATGCTGAAGAGCGGCTCAGGAGCTGGATACCCGGGAAGGACAGAGTAGATCAAGGACACGGCAAAAACCAGCTAAGTCTTTGCATGTGCATCTGGCATTCTAGGCATAATATCTCGCTCGGAGTCAATATACCACCAACCTGCGCATGCTTGACAGTTGATGAGAACCTTTGCGGGGGTAATGCGTCCTCCCCGGCGAACGGTCAGATTTCCCTTCTGGCCTAGTACCCGTGGCTGTGGAGTGGACTCCCGGAAGGCATAGTGCTCTTAGGGGTGCTGCTACTGGTGCGGGCGGTCAGAGCACTTGTCACCTAAGAGATCTCCTCAGAAAACTTGACGGCGCGTTAGTGCAAAGGGAGGTTTGGGAAATGACCCCGGGAGTTGAGCCCTAGGATTGCATTCATCTGAACTTACATTCTGAGTTTACAATTCTGGATTACATTCAGTCAAAGCTTTTCCTGGATACATATCTAGCCTATGCTACTAAGGCCAGCTCAGGGCTCCTGGCTGTGCAGCTCTGTCTTTCTGTTTTATTGCCTGCCGGGTAAACTCCGGACTCCCGGGGACGCCTGGGATGAAGGAGGGCATTCGCGCAGGATCTTCAGGGGTCCCACGGGCCGGGGAACTTCCGGGCAAACCCCAGCACATGCTGGCTGCAGAGGAGGTGCACATGGTCCACGAACTTATCCATGATGTCTTCCTCATCCTGTACGAAGGGAAGAAATCGAGTCAAGGCGCAGGATCTTCCCAAGGGTCGTATTGCCGGAACCAAGGCGGCCTTACCTTGAAGACATTGTCAAGATCGCAGAGGAGGCGGGTCAATCTCTGGGTCGCCAGCGCTACCGATGCCTCCATGGCGGCAGAACCGGCGATGTTCCCCACTGCGGGGAAAACCAAGGAGACTCGAGGGCGAGGAACGGCCTCGTCCTTTCTAGTGGCTCGGGCTCCAGCTTCGCTGGGTGCCTCCGCCGCTCCTCGAAAGACGGACTCCGCCGTCGACACATCGGACAAGGCCCTCTCTGCTTCGCCGGACATTGTTCTGCGGGATGAGGGGAGGCAAAGGAAGAAGAGGAGCGGAGCAAGGCGAGAAGATGTGGCGAAGGGGTGGAGTCTGGATGGTCTTTTATAGGCCTCCCCTGCTCCACCTACCCCTTGACACTACGGCTGCTGCAGTAATGGGAGCGCGTTTTGCAAAAAACTCGTTCTCATTCACACGGACGCGACACGAAGACAAGGAGGAGAACAAGATCTTCTTCATTTACAAGGACTACAAGGGGACGATCTTTTTTACAACAAAAAGGTTGGCTCCCGCCGAACAAGGAGCACCGCCGTACAATGGAAGACGCTACTTCCAGAAATACGGCGTCAAGGCCGCCAAGGAGGAGGTCAACGAGATCTCCATGGCGCCCGTCCGAAGCTCCTCGCCTTCAGGAAGATGAGCTCCCCTCGACCTTGATGTCAGATGAGTTTTCCTCATCTTCATCCTCGTCGTAGGAGCTCGAGCTGCCGCTGCTGCTCTCCATGCAGCACTCCACGCGTCCGCCATCGACACCGAAGATCTTCACGGAGAGCGTAGCATCTCCGTCGTACCGGAACACCAAGCACTGCCCCCTGGACAGGCGGCGGGCATGGGAGAACGACTTCCACCCCGGACCCAGAAGCATGGCGCCGTCGGTGGTGCGCTTCGCCATGACCCAGGAGGGGCCATTGGGGCAGCCTTCCACCTGCAGCCAGAAGCCGGAGGGTCCAATGTCCTCCGTCGCCATCGCGAAGGGATCCAGCAGGAGAAGCCGGGGCGAAGCTGGTATGAACCATGCTCCTAGGAAGAGGGGCAGCGGTTGCCGCGGCCTCCACGGCCGCCGCGACCGCGAATCCCACGACCTCGCGGAACAGCTCGACCACGAGTGGAGGGGCCACTCTCCGCAGCAGCTGAAGAAGTACGAGGGCGCCCAACTCCTCTCTTCGCGATCGCCATTGGCACTGGCAGCTTGTGGGGAGGCCTGGAGTTGGACCAAGGAAGAAGATGACCGAAAAGGCCAGGGGTGCGCCTCGCTTTTATAGCCGCGACAGTGCCTCCGCCAAGCGTCTCCTCGGTTCTTCCGTTAGTGGGAATCGAGGGGGCCCTCGCAGTTATTCCCCCGAGCGGAGTAACTCCAAGACCTTCAAGGCCGTCAGTGAAGCGAAGCTGAGAAGACCAGGTGCCCGGGACCCACTTTGACCTATCTTTAGGCCATGGCCCCGGCAGCTGGAGCAAGAGCCACCGGGACCATGCCCGGGGGCTACTGTCGCAACAGTGGAACATGGGGTTCCCCTATTACTGCCAAAGTGGGTCCACCCCATGTGGGCCCAAGATGAAGATGGACAAGACCAAGACTCAAGTCAAGCTGGCGGGTTCACCGTCAAGACACGCATGGCCTACGACGACTAAGGGCTCCGGTCCTGGGGACCTTCCGGGTCCCCGAATCAAGCAAGAAGGCCAGGAAGGACCCGAGAGCCCGAGTTCCCGGCAGGAGGCCAGGCTCCCTCCCGGGTACTTCCTACGTTCCTGTGGATAAGCACTCCATCTCACCACGGAAGACTTGGGAAGCAAGGCGAAGGCAGCGCGGGCGGGAAGCACGTCCCGTGGTGGTGTCAGCTCCTGTCCACCCCAAGGCGGACGCTCCCACCTAACCCAGAGGAGACGCTAGGCTGAGGAGAGGCCACGTCTCCCCCTAAACTAGATGAGGAGGGTCCTTCACCCCGAAGGTCCCTCATGCTCCTCACGTGACCCAGTGGCAACCCCTTAGCCTATAAAAGGAGGACCAAGGCACGGGAGGAGGGAGGAGGAAGATAGAGCAAGGACGAACACAAGCTAGAACCAGAGCAAGACTAGACTAGGGCTGCGGAGGTAGAGAGGAAGGTGATCTCCTCCGGGTCAGGATCTGTCCTTCTTCTACCTCGGGCCAAAACCCTTCCGGGTACCCTGTCCGGGAGGTTCCATTGTAAGCCACACTATGAAGAACTCATCAATCCAGACATGCAGGAGTAGGCTTTTAGCCTCCGGACGGCCTGAACCTGGGTAGCTCCTTGTGTCCTTTTGGTTGCATGCTTTGATCGTGGAGAGGAGAGCTTGATCTAGACTCCGCCCAAGAAGACGATTCTCAGCCTCCTTCGCGCCCCGTGCCGAATCTAAAAGGGGGTATCCAATACTCCCAGTGTCCGTGCAACGAGACACGACAGGTATAAATACCCCTCCACCTACCTTCAGCCACTTAGCTCTTCCAAGCACGTTTTCCCCCTCTCTCTCCTCCATTGTTGACCTTGGAAAGCTTGCCCCTCTCCCAATTCCTCTCATGATTCTTGCATATCTTTGAGGGATTTGAGAGAGGAGATCTAGATCTACATTTCCACCAATCCATCTCTCCTCTAAGTGAGTGGAACCTAGTAGATCTTGATCTTGGAGTTCTTGGTGTTTCTCCTACTTTGTTCTTCCTCTCTTCTCCCCCCATAAGCATTAGTTGCTTGTGGTGGGATTTGAGATTGAAGGATTTGAGCACTTGTGCTCTTGCCTTTTGCATTTGGTGTGCTTTCCACGAGGATTCATGGAAGTTGAAAGCTTGTGAACTTGTTACTCTTGGGTCCTTGGACCCTAGACGCCCGTGTGGTGGTTGAGACCTTGTGTGGTCACTTGTAGTTGTTCGGGAGCCCCCAATCCCGTTGTGGGTTGTGCCCCGGATCGTTGTTGAAAGGCTCCGGATTTCTGACTCGAAGGATTCCGATAGTGGAAGGTGAACCAAACCTTTGTGGTACGGTTCATCGGAGAAGAAGGTGAAACCTTTGTGGTTGTTGAACCATTGTGTTGGTTCACACCTCTCCAACAAGACTAGGGGTGGGCGTTCGGTTTTTTCGGTTAGTTCGGTTCGGTCTTTCCGGTCTTTAACAATTTCGGTCATCCAGAAATGATATCCGTAATAAATTCGGTCTTTTTGGTTTTCTGTTCTTCGGTCTTCGGTCTATTCGGTCCGGTCTTCGGTCATGACCAAATAGACCGAAATATAGGGCGCACGAAGGGGAATCGGCGCCCGGGACTGGGAAAGTGCGATGCGATCGACAGGTCTATCGCGCACGGGAGAATTTACAGTACGTTGGGCTGGGATACTCAGTTGTTGAGGCTAGAGACTAGATGATATGCTTGATTCAGTAGTTGAGCCAATAGACTAGATGTACATAAGCTAGGCTGGCACACAAATTCGGCTGCTTCCGTACGTAATTCACTCAAAATAAAATAAAATCGGTCCTTCGGTCTATTCGGTCTTTACTAATTTGCTACCCAAATTTCTGATTTAATTTCGGTCTTTTCTAATTCGCTACCCAAATTTCTAACGGTCTTTTCGGTCTCAGTCATTTCGGTTTCGATCTCGGTCTTTTCGGTTTCGGTTTTCGGTCTTTGGTTTTATGCCCACCCCTAAACGAGACGTACCCCCTAAGAAGGAGGAACTCGGGAATACATCCTCGTCTTCGCGTGCCTCGGTTATTTCTATACCCGAGCTCTTTACTTATGCACTTTACATTGTGATAGCCTTCGTGTTGCTATCACCTTGTTGCTTGTCTTGCTTAGCATAAGTTGTTGGTGCACATAGGTGAGCCTAGTTTATTTAGGTTGTTGGCTTGTTAATTTAAACACCTAGTTTTATTCCGCAATTATCAAGCCTAAACCGGAAAAGTTTTAATCGCCTATTCACACCCCCCCTCTAGGCGACATCCTTATCCTTTCATTTGCGCCTCATATGCAACTCCCATATGCAAAAAAGAAGCCCAGTTGCAGTTGCAGGTAGGATGCAACTGACGTAAAAAAGATCAGTTACAACTGGCATGCAACTGGTTCACATCTAATATACAACTGGTTAAAAAAGAAAAAGGGCCGATTAACTAAATTCTCGCAGTTGCAACTAGGATGCAACTGGTGAAAATAAAGCCAAATCAGTTTAATTCATAGTTGCAACTGGTAAAAAAAATGACCAGTTAAACTCCAGGTTGCAACTAGAATGCAAGTGATGAAAATTAAAAATCTCCAGTTGCAACTAGGATGCAACTAGTGAAAAAAAAAGAATAAAAAAATAAAAAGGGCCGATTAACTAAATTCTCCCATATGCAAAATAGAAGCTAGGAGCAAAAAATTACCTGCTGCTTTTGCCTCCCCCCCCCCGATTTGGGGTGAGGTTTCGTTGACCTCCAAAGAAATGCTCCCCTTTTTCACCAAGAACACGAACAAGAGAGAGCGGCAGGAATATGAGACGATAGGGGAAACTGAAGAAGTAGTACTGCTCTACCACCGATTCGATGCATCGCTCAGACAAAAAAGAAAAGTCTTGTTAACAAAAGACGCTTTGAAAAAAACAACAAAGCCCACATAACAAAACGGACAACAAGTCTAGTGCACCCCAAAAGAAACTTCCAGTCTAGTGCATGCATGACGCGTACTTACGATGACAAACCGTTCTAGGCTTCCTGTGGTTTCGACCTGGATACACACGCTATCTGGATCTGGTCAAGAGGCAACAACAAAAGCAACGCGACGACGATCCAAGAGGCATCCTCCTTGGTCATAGAGGTCGGTTCATCAACTCATCATCGCCCTGCGTGCATACATAGAAGGAGCTCTAGTAGGAAGCATCAGCATTCAGCACATAGCAGAGGACAGATCGATACTCGGTGCTACGACTTAGCTAGAACCCCCGGCCCGTACGTCAACGCCCTCGATACGATATCCGGAGAGTTCACCGTCAGTTGGGTAACCACCGGAGACCGGACCTTGCCTTCATCAGCCTCCACGGACGCGCTCTCCGACGCGTACCACCGCTTCAGCATCCGCACCGTCCGCCTCCGCATGTTCCTCTTCAGCAACGCCCGCGCCTCCTCGCCAACATCCCGGATGGGTAAGCACTAAGCACCATGAACCAATTTGCTCTCTCTCTCGATACTGTTTTTAAAAAAACAGGGGTGCTGTGCTGTTGAATAATTAGATGATATTCTCTGGATAGAAAGGTTGCTCTTTTCATCTGCTTGTCGATTTGCTCCATGTTAGATGCTGCTCGATCGTCTCAGTCTAAGCGATTCTGCTCATTGCCATTCAAACATATGTACTTACCTGCTTCATTCTTCTGCTGCAGGGCCAGCGGAGTTCGTGTCACTGTGGAGTCGATTTTTCCACTGCGGTCCCTATCGTATCGATAAAAAATGCCCTAGATGGTGCCATGAAGAACAGAAATAAGCTCCATAGCTGGTGTTAGATAGATGGAGAAAATAACACACATACTATGAGATAGGAACAACAGATCATTGACTCCGCGGAATTGAGGGAAGCTCTTCGTGGCCTGGGATACGCGGTTCCGCCTTCAGTCATTGAGGTTCTCATAGCAAACTACAACAATGGTGTGTCCCGACGCGGCGCGCTAGACTTTGACAACTTTGTTGAGCAAGTATATAATGTCCCAAGTATGTATCTTGCAACAATCTCATTGAACCATACCCCTAAATAGATAAAACTAATTAACCTCCTTTTCTTGACTCTTGGATTTTGGTCTTGAAGAAGCGGAATGGTTGTTAAGGTATGTCACAGCCTATAGACTAAAACATGTAGGCAGAGGTTCAATATTTAATGATAAAATGCTCGCTATTGTGTTATGTGTAGGGTCTGACTGAAAAGTTTAAGGAGAAGGACTCGCGCTTCACTGGCTCTGCAGCTCTCACATATGACAGCTTCTTGTCGATGGTTATTCCCTTTATTGTACCTTAGCATTCTATGGTGTCTACTAGACAAAGCGAAACTGTAGAATTTGTTAGAAAATAGGCTTTAGTGTACAAGCGCCGTACGGGCGCATGTGTCCGTACGGTCGCATCTCTTCGGCTATACGTACAGGCGCCTATTCCCTATGTCGGTGCCCTCTTGAGGCGTCTCTTCAACTTGTATATATATCCGATTCATCAATGGAAAGAACACACTTGATTCATTTTGTTGTCTCTCTCGTTTGTCTCCCGATTTACTTTCAACACGTTATCAGCACGCTCGACCACGAGCAATTCAACTACAGCCAGAAAACCAGCGTCTGGAATCGATAGAACAGCGAAGAACATCATACGAAAAAGCCTGCAGAAGAAGATCGGGACATAGGAAGAGCAGGCAAATCGGTCGCTCTCCCTTATCTGCTCCGGTTGACCAGGCTGGGCAGCCTTAAGTGGCTACTTTATGTGGACATAATTAATTGCTCCATGTGCATCCATTCGCATGCTTTGCTGACCAACATCAACTGTTGCATGCTTTGCTTAATTGTTGTATATTTCAACTTTTTATTAGATTAGTGTTCTAACAACACTTCTAACAGTGATTTTATTCCTGTTTTAGACTACTAAATTCGGTACATATATTTCATTACCGTTTTCTGTTGAGTACCGATGTATTCCAGATACCAAGTTGATGTAATATATTTCCGCGTTTATCACGTGTCGAGATTAATTATGTCTATTTGCAATTGACATTTTTAATTTCTTGCAAATATAAATTCAGTACCTCTGTAGTACTGTTTCTCTGTCGAGCACGATGTACTCCGAAAACTTTCTAAGATTTAATATATTTCCACGTTTGTCACGTGTCGAGATTAATTACGATCTATTTGCAATTGAGATTTTTTAATTTCTCACAAATATAGATGCAAAATTCAAAATGATTTCTTTAAATTGATGTTTTGGGATCATGAGAGTGTGTGTAGATTTTATTTACCACTACTGTTTAAGCGTACATTATGTCATTTTTGACATTATGATTGCCAATGTGCTCTCCCATGCATTTTAGTTAAATTATGACATAAGACATTCGAAGTGTGAGTATCTTATACTCCGCTAATGCTGCTAGATCTACTCAAAATTTCAATTGGAGATTATCTACAACGTGTCATACTTAACAATTTGAGGTTCACACTAATGAGTTCAAGCTCACCTTTGAAACTTCATTTATTTTGCATAGTTTATTATGACATAACCATGATGGATTTTAATTTACCGAGTGTAAATTAATATTCTCTGGTTTACCATATAGATAAACGATGGCTCGAGAGTTTGATGCACTCGCCCTCAACGGCCACAACTATCCTATATGGGCCATGGACATAGAGATCGCCTTGCGTCGTGGGTTATAGTGCGTGCGATCCAAGCGCCGGATGTTCCAACCCGGCTGGAGTGACGCCGCTGACAGATGAGCAAAAATATGCTGCTTTGTACATCATAAGGCGCCATATTCACCCAGATCTGAAGTCTGAGTACTTGGAGGAAGATTCTCTAAGTACCTAGTTTGAGGCCCTCAAGACGAGGTATGAACAGCAAAAGGCAGTTGTCATGCCTAGACCACTCCATGATTGGACACACCTCCGACTCCAGGACTTTAAGTCTGTCGAGAAGTACAATCATGAGATTCATAAGATCAGTTCCAAACTGCGCTTTTGCGGGAAGGAACCTATTGATGCGGAGAAGATAGAGAAAACTCTGCCTACTACGCTCCCATCTGACAGGATCCTCCAGCAGCAGTACAGTGCTCGCGACTACCAAATCTATTTCGATCTTATTCATATTTTACTTCATGCTGAAAAGCATGATGAGCTACTCGCTAAGAATGGCTCTTAGCGCCCGGTTGGTTCTCAACCTCTACCTGAATTTCATATGAATGTCGCGAACGGACGAAAGTTTGATGGTGGCTTCAAGGGCAAGCCCTCGAACTTCAATGGTAAGCGAAAGAGTAACCGGAACAGGAAGCCTAAAAACTCATACCTTGGAAAGGCACCGCAAAGACCAAGTTTGACAAAACTAAGCTTTGCGACAAGTGTGGATGCTACACGCACCCCACTGACAAGTGCAACCCCAAAGCATCCGGCCATTCTCTACCAGCAATCTCATGGACGCAACACACCTCGAGGGAAAAGGTTTGAAGCCAACTTCAACCTTCATCCAGATGGCACCGATGGAGCTAGTTGTTCGCGAGACGTTCCTTCTGGACCTCGCAACACCGTAACTCTCCAGCCGTCAGAGGACCCTACAGGAACAGAGGACATGATGGTTGAGTACGCCTCAACCGACATGTTTGGAGACTTCGTCTAGTTCCACTATCTCCCTGGTGGTCGCTTTATTAATGTCCATTTGTGTTGTTGTAGTAGAACATATATATTGTATCAGCACTCTGATATAAATAAGATTGTATACATTCTATATATCTGATAAAGATTTTCATATTGGAACTTCTTCAATTCTATATATAGATTTCTACGAGTGCCAATCCGATGGATGTGGAACAAGTATATGAAAATGTACCCACTCTATTGAATGGATTGTACTGCACGTACATCCAACTCGTAGCACATGTTGCATATAATGCAATTCCATCGGTCATGATTTGCATGAGCTAAAACTTTCCAGTGATGAGATGTTGTGTGCACATATTGTGCCAAAGGATCACTTCAGTCCCTTAAACGCATTCAAAGGTGATATTTGTGGTCCCAGCCAACCATCGTTTGGACTAAAAATCGAATTAAATCAATTCCTATGGATAAATGTTGCAGAATTCGCTTCACATGCCTCCACCATTTAGTGCATGGCTCCGAGGATCGAAGTTCAGCACAATGTCCTATGTGTCGATACACAATTGTTTTCGGTTCCATCTCTGATCAAAGGATTTTTCTCATTGCACGACCCATGTTAATGAATTGCAATTTACCAACTTCACGTTTGAGTCACGCAGTTTTGCACGCTGCTACTGACTAGCTGCATATAGCAGTACTTCCCCTCTGAAATTGATACGTGGAAATCCTTCGAGCATTTCCCATCTGCATAAGCGGAAGCGCTTCACGTGTACCGATCTCACCACCGCAGCGTACATCATGGGCCCACATATGAGGGAGCTATGTGGGGTACAGATATCCGTCGATAACCCAGTACCTTGAATCCCTCATAAGGGATGTATTCATAGCCCAGTATGTTGATTGCTTATATTTAAGGAGGATTATTTCCAGGCATTAGGGGGAGATTTCAAGTACCACATCGAATGCCAGGAAATCAATTGGGACTTCACGTTCCTCCTCATATCCACGTACTCAAGAATCTGGACTCTACGTTCGGATTCGCAAATTTGCATCACATGCAAATAACCTGCCATATTCATTTACTGATCTCAAAGGTGTTACAAAGTCCTTCAATCCAGTTATAAATGTGCCCGAAAGAGTGGAGGTACCAATAAAAACCACTCAACTTCCCGTTTTATAAAAAGAGTGGGAGTAGTACGGCCTCTAACCAGGATCCAGCTTTTCGCAAAGCAACAAAAGGAAATCGAGGATAAATCCTCTAAATCAGTAAATGCAAGTCAACGTTGCGTTGATGAATACCTAATGGGTAGTATACACCCAGTGGAAGGGAAACCTCCACAACCCCAGCTCCAGCCTGCACACACTGGCTGGGACATTGGAACACTCAGACTCACGTGTATTGGGAAATCACGAAGAGTCATCAAGGTTCATGATATTTTCTCCAACTATATCGATTCGGGAGAATCATATAACCAAAGCCTACAACTGTCGACAAACATCTCTTGTATGATTACAAACAATCTTCACAATGATTCAGATCCAAAGACCATGGACATGGCTGAGTGTGAACACACTTGCTAGGACTGAACTCATCAAAGGATGCAGTTCAAGCAGATATAGCCTCGCTCTTCCAAATGAATTCCCTATGGGATTATTCAATGTGTTTTCTTCCGGGAACGGAATGAGAAATGCAAGGTGGTGAGAAAGCAAGGCTTGTAGCATAAGGTCGGGTTTCCGCAGAGATCCGAGACCTACTCTCCAGACATGAGTGAAATCTCGTTCCGATACATATATCATTGGCAATACAAAATCATCTATCTGTGCAGTTGATAGGTGTAGTGACAACATATCCATGTGGATCACTAGATTCCGACATGTATGGTTCCTGATGGAATCTCTGTCCGGATCGAAACGCAAATGCAATATGTATTGTGTAAAAATCAATAAGTCACTCCAACTCTTATTGTTGTCGGTATATTTTGGTACAGCCGACGCAGTGAGTTCCTTATACACAAGGATTACTCCTACCATGATGATTACTCATGCGTGTATGTCAAAGATAAGGATAACTCCTAAATGACAAAATACGTGATCATCTAATAGATGGATTTTGAGATGAAGAATTTGGATAAACCCAAATAGTGATTGAGAATACAACTCGAGCACCTTCACTCAAGTATTTGCTATCTACACGATCCCACGGTGTGTAGATACATGGTAGAACTGTCACTCCATTGATGTCTTCCAAGTAGACTCTGGTGAATATACCTATCAAGATATTCTCAGATGTAATGCTTCATGTTAACACGTGTAGCTTCACGGAATGATGAACCGCATGCGTTAGTCATGTGGGGTTGGTTCTCTTGAATCACCTATCATTATCTACACAGATAATGTTGCTTATGTTGCACAGATGCAAAACAGGTTACACGAGCAAGATCGTTAAGCATATTGTGATGAATACTTTTATCCCCAAGAACTCATGACGATTCGGGGAATAAACATCTTGCAAGTCAAATCATGCGATATCCTTGCTGATCTATTCACCAAGTCTCTATCAACTATAACATTCATGTTCATGGGATTGGTATACGACGACTTCGTGATTTGCAAGGGTCAGGGGGAGAATCTTCCGAATGATAACCTGTTCAAAGCATCATATTACACTCTTTTTCCCTTCATGAGTTTACTTTCCAGGTTCTCATCGAGGTTTTTAATGAGTTAGTATCAACATGAGATCATATGTCATACTTTCTGTTTTCCCCATCGAGGTTTTTACGAAAATATACACGACATATTTATTGTCCTCTAGAATTCTATGGATTTCATTCATATTGAGTTAACAGAGACAATGATCATTATATGTTGTATCATTTTCTCCTTACTTTTCCTACTAGGTTTTAAAGGAGTTTTAACAACATATCAAATACAATTCTCCTCACATTTTCCCTAAGGGTTTTTGGGGGAGATTATCAAACATAATATGTCATACTTTCTATTTTCCCCACCGGGGTTTATAAAGGAAGTATACAAGGCATATTTATTGTTCTCTAAACTCACTTATGGGTTTTCCCTTTCTAAGGTTTTCTCATATGAGTTATCAAAGAGACAATAACCATTATATGTTGCATCATTTTCTCCTTATTTTCCCACCGGGGTTAAAGGAGTTTTAAGCAACATATCATACACACCACTCTCCTCATATTTTTCCCACAGGGTTTTTGGAGGGGCAACGTATCCAGTGAAAACTGTCATTGGGTGAAAACCTGAAAACTTTCGTTCCTTTCCGTCGGATCGACAACAGATGGTCTGGATCAAACGTGGGAAGCACCCCATCCACTTAAACACAATTTTACTGATAACCCCGTCCACCTATTCCTTTGCTGGAAAACTATTCGGTCAAAAAGAAAAAAACAGAGACACGCACGATCTCATCATCTTCGATCTGGTGCTCGGATGGGAATAGCGACGACGAGGCTGCGGCTCTTATCCCATGCGACGGCGAGCCTGTAGCTTGGATCCATGCGGGGAGTGACTCGGAGGCCGGATTTTGCCCCCATGCGTCAGCGATCTGATGGTTGTTGTGACGTTGTCCCCGGCGGCGACGGCGACGCATGCGCGTGACGGCGGCCTGGGACCCGACGCGACGGATACCCGGCGGCAACAGTTCTTCCCCCATAGGGCGGCGGCCCGGCGGTGTCGAAGTTGCTCCCCTGAAGATTTGGTTGGGAGCTGCTCTCTGTAGCTTATCTGAAGTTTTGGAATTTTGCTTCTCTCTGTAGCTTACGCGAAGAATGTGGCGCTGCTTCTTTGAAGCTTTGATTCTTGTACAGATTCTGATGTAATACATGGATGTAAATTTGACTTGGTGGTGATCTTCTGAATAAATGTGGCAATCTGTCGAAACAATTTGAAAATGTACAAAGTGAAAGTCAATCACAGGAGTACAGGACATGGTCCAAACCTCACAAGCAACAGTAGTTTGATAGAAAGATATACAGTTTGAGTCTACGGCATATACAGTTTGAACGGACAAGCACTGTCACCTAATTATATTACCCAAGATTATTGTCTTGGTTCCGTAAAGCCACTGACTCTTAAACGCAAAACATATGCCGAAACAAAACTGGATTTTCATCATGCTCCAATAAGTCAACTTGATTTTCAGGCTAAGTGGACATGCAACTTTCAGTCATTCAGGAACTGAAGATATGCCAATTCCAGTGTTTCACTGCAATGAACGCATGAAAGTGTTCACTTCAGCCAAGCTACAAGAAAGAAAAAGATACGTTGGCATGATCAGCCAAGCCGCAACCATGAAAAAGATACCTGTGTGGTGCTTCCAGAAGACAAGTGCATAGAAGGGGACAGAGGAGCAGTGACGTCGTCTGTTACGAGGGGCGGCATAGACGCGTGCTCTGATGGCCATGTCACGACCGCCGGAGGGCAAGGATGGCTGTCTGACGCCGGCGGCGGGCGCGGGATTACAGTCTGCGGAGGGATTGAGAATGCCCGAGCCGGGGGAGGGAGAGGGCTCATGGTAGGGGCATGAGGAGTGCTAGGGCACACAGTCGGCAGAGGGCTAGCGCCGGCGGCGATCGAGTTGGGACAAGTCTCCATGGCGGCATTTGATGAGATCGTGCGTGTCTGTTTTTTTTTTTTTTGACCGAATAGTTTTCCAGCAAAGGAATAGGTGGAGGGGGTTATCAGTAAAATTGTGTTTAAGTGGATGGGATGCTTCCCACGTTTGATCCAGACCATCTGTTGTCGATCCGACGGAAAGGAACGAAAGTTTTCAGATTTTCACCCAATGACGGTTTCACTGGATATGTTGCCTTTTGGAGGAGTGATGAACAATGGACTTTCCGAAGATCGATGATTCTTTATACAAGACGGCGTTGTACAAGGGGAGTGTTAGAAATATGCTTTAGTGTACAAGCGCCGTATGGGCGCATGTGTCCGTACGCTCGCATCCCTTCGGCTGTACGAACGCTTGTGTCCATACAGGCGCCTCTTCGGGCGCATGTGTCCCTACTGTCACCCTTCGGCTGTACAAACGCTTGTGTCCATACACCCTTCGGCTGTACAAACGCTTGTATCCATACAGGCGCCTCTTCCCCATGTCGGTGCCCTCTTGAGGCGTCTCTTCAACTTGTATATATACCCGATTCATCAATGGAAAGAACACACTTGATTCATTTTGTTGTCGCTCTCGCTTGTCTCTCGGTTTACTTTCAACGGAATTGAAGTTTTGATTTCCTTTTCTGAGTGTTTGCACTTCATTTGGACTAGTTTGTAGGGCACAATCCAAAAAACAATGTCCCAAAACCTCACACCTCCTAGGCACAATTACATCTAATTCCCTCTCAATTAGTGACTGGTTGCTCTCTCCACCAATGCATGCAAGATTTTAGCTTCAATGAGCTAGCACCTTGAGCTAAGAGATTTACAAATTGAGTCTTACAAACTAGAATGGAGGGAGTAGAAGAAAGACATAACGCCCATAAATGCAAGTTGTATCAAACGATTTTGCCAAATAGAGCTGCGTAACAATCGTGGGTGGCATAAATGAAAGCAAGATAGGAACAACACGGAGAACACAATGTAAACCATCAGAATCAAAACATAAACGCAGTTCCATTTCTCCAATAAACTCCGTCGAAGAAAAGACTACCACCAGACAAAATACTTGGTTGATATTCGCTTAGATAAACACAAAATTGGTATTCAGTGAAACAGATCTAATTCAAAGACAAGCTAGGGTCGACAGGACAGCCCTCTATCTTATCAACTTCACTGGAGTACGTCCACTTAGAACACCCGCACACGCTTTCCCATGGTGCTCTTCACGTACAAGCACCTCACCTGCAGAACACAACTCAAAGATATCAGATCTGTATCATGTACGTATATTCCATAGAAACAACCAGAAACACAAGATGTAAAGTTAGCTGAAAAGATAATTCAGATCAGGACTCACATTCTGCCAGTTCTTCTTCAAAAGGGACACAAGGAAGTTGACGCTCATTTGGAGGTTCTGTTGAATCTGCTTCTCGTCCATCGACATGTTACCCACAGCAACACCCATGCAGAGAACCTTCTTCAGCTGGAACTTGACTGTAGCTTTTGTCTCGTTGACCTTGGCTTCAAGAGATTCCTGGTGACTAACCAGTGTGGGGAACTTACCTGCAGTGGCAAACATGATTCAATTAAAATAGGTCATGAGAAAAACCAACATAATCAGCAACCATTAATAGGCAGCTCTCAAGTACACATCGAAATAAGGTGGCTTAAAGATTGCACTAGAGATTATTTGAGTCAAGATGCAAGTAAACGAATTACAGTGGTGTTAGGACAACAAAATAAAAGAGCACAGAAGCAAATATAGCTCAAAAGCTTTTTTGTGCACGATGCTGAATGCTATGCATATAGAAATAATTTAAAAAAATCAGAACATATGACGAGGTATTATGTCCATGAACCAGCACAGCAATTGCTATGCATAAGAGATATCACATGAAAAGAGAAGAGCACTAGCATGCAAGGAAATGGAGTACTTGCCTGCCTTGTTGAGACCAGGACCAAGGAGACGGGGGATCTGCTTGATGATGGCCTCTGATGCTAAGAAAGCATGGAACTTCTTAGCTAGTTTCTTAACAAGCTTCTTGTTCTTGTTCATCTTTTTAAGACTCTCAACGTCCATGTAGTCAAGCCCCAATTTCTCAGCCTATGCACATATCAGAAGTCAGTATGAAATAATCTACATAGGCAGAATAAAATGGCAATTCTACATTGTTGTTGGCAATTTGAATTTTCTATAAAGCACAGAAAAAGGGTTATTAGGGTATCATACAACACTTAAATGCAACAGAAAATGGCACAAACATCGCCAAAAATTTGCAATAGTATGAAGACAGAACTACAATGATCAAACATTGATCAGAAAATGCAAAGCATACAAGCTACTGAGGGGGTATAGTTACCTGGTCAACATGCTGGGCATCCCCAAGCATGCACACCTTCATCTTTGGGCGGGGGATATGGGGCAGCTTAACAGAGCCGCTGAAACGCTTGTCCTTTTGTGGGTCGTAGTTCTTGAGACCAATCTGAAGCTCAATAGTCTCATTGAACTTGCGCTTCTTTTCTCTGGCCTCCCCAACAATCTGGGTGATAGCGTCCTTGACCGCCTCGCTTGAAAGCTTACTGCGATGGTTTATAAACAACTCAAAATGTCAGCATTGTAAGAATAAAATGTATATTCCAGCGGTTGAATCAGCCTGCTCTAGTGTGATGAGTAGTTTCTTCATAACAACTTGCTGCAACCGATTAGGAAAGCGCAAAACCTTGGTAGCAGAGGGATATGCCATACATTCTAGCAAGTTGACCTCGTTAAGAACTACATTCAACCACTCTCACCGGTAGGCAACTCTAAATACAAATCTATGGAATCACTCGTCAGTGCACAAGATGTCAATTCTAGTAACTTGAAACAATAGAATCACTTCCGCAAGCACAAGATCTAGACCCTGACTCATAAAACTACTGATCCCACACTAGAACAGTAAGTGACTCCACATCGAGCATAAGATCTCACGACTAATTCCGCATAATGACAAGCAAATGACACATCCTAAAACACTACACAGTGTTCGACAGCACTACGACAGAAAGCATTGGACGGTTTTATCTCGCCGGATTCAGCCGTTAAAACGAACTAGATGGGATGCGATGAAACGGAAGGAAACTAGGAAGTACCTCATGGTTGCCGCCGATCAGTCGAAACCCTGCAGGACAAGAAAAAACCACGGAAAAAACAGTGAGATTAAGCGAGATCTACGGCAAAACGGGAGAAAACGACAGAAGATTAGAACGGGTAAGTAGACGAATCAAGGGGAATGCTCGCGCCGGAGGCCTTACGGATTTTGTCGAGGGTGCGGCGGCGGTGGAAGGGGAGAGGCGAAGAGAGAGGGGACGGGCGCGGCGGCTCCAGCTTTTATACTTCAGCTCGCCTCGTGGTGACGGGAGGGGCCAGCCAAAACCCTAGCGATTCGGATGGGCTCACGTGGAGTGATCACGGCCGTTCGATGTGGTTCTGGATGACCTGGGCCTCATTGGGTCCAAACGCTGGAGGATTGAGCTCATATACATATGGGCTACAATATAGGCCGTGTTGGTTAGTTGAAGATTTCGAATGGAGCTGGGCCCCTTGTGCTATCTAGTGGTGCAGATAGTTCTCAAAACAAAACAAAAAATGTAGTGGTGCAGATTTTTCTCAAAAAAAATTGTAGTGGTGCAGATGGTTTCCTTGGGTTATGACATGTAACTTCTGTTTCATGCCCTTCTTAGTAACTTCGTTTTAATCCCTCAAAAAAATACTCCCTCCGATCTGAATTTTCTGTCACGAGTTGTACCATGCCGTTGTGCTTCGTACGTTGTTCGTCCACGACACTTAATACGGATCAGAGGGAGTAGTAACTTTGCTTTAAAACGAGGCAAAAGTTTTGCATATTCTATTGATTAAGAAGAAGAGAATTATCCGGTGAATTAATAGGACCAAAACTGGTACAACCGGGATTAGCCCACACAAACACAACACATTCAGGGCAACTCAAACACCACTCACTGCGACAAGATGTTCTCCCACTAAGGTCGAAGAGAATACACTGTGATTGTTATGGGAGGAGTAGACACAGGACACTTCAACGAAAATGAAGAAGCCAACCCTTCAGAAGAGTCGCGCCACCACAACGCCGACAAAATATCATCAAGTGCAACCTCGTCGCCCACACTACTCGATGGTAGCAGCAAGTTTAGTTTGGACGTCATTCAAGCAAATGACAAGGCGCTAATGCTTCCATGTCTCCTCAACACAAATAGTGAGATTGGGTTCTCTCTCCCACATAGCTTCATATTTTTGGTGTGGCCAGATTGATGGTTGTCCTTGTCGAGGTTGATAAGGATGGGGCACCGGTTGGACCTAGAAGAGACCAGGTCACGCACTTTGGCATGAGGAAAGAGAGATCCAAGTTGAGCATGCCACTGCCCGTCCCAACCTCACACGTGCATTCTTTGCTCTAGCATGTTTGTTATCGTAGGTCCACGAGGCACCCGTGTGTCCTATGTCGTGGAGATTATCGAACTCGAGAGTATTTATTGAAAGATGCCATTCTTCTTTCACTCCTTCTTCTTGTAGATAGGTGTTCCGATTGGAACAGAGCCTCGTTGAAATCTCTAGCCATAAGCCAGGATTCAGCAGGCATAGGTTTTATTCTTTCAACAAGTTTCCAAAATTCTGGTCTATCTTGAGGACGGGGTTCACCATAAACAAAATTGTCTCTCCACTTTATTCCAGACCCATCAGGCACAATTAAATCCCCACATTATGTCTCATATGTTGTTCTGCTAATAAATAAATCCCATGGACGGACGAAAAGAAGAAAGCTTCAAAAAAAAAAATATGGCTACCCATGAACTATGTCTCATATGTTGTTCTGCTACATAGCGTGAAGGATATGCGCGAGTTTTACCACCTTGGATCCTCATCCACCATGCACGCATCGTTTCGTTCGTAGGGACAAATGCACATGCGCGGGTACGTCTTGGAAACGCAGGCGGGAGAGCATCTTGAAGTCGTCTCATCGATCCGGTCATGATAATTAACCACGCAGCCCCAAAACCCTCGCTGCAAGCGAGCGTGTTAGTCTTGGTCATCGAATCGAAAAAGGGCAGAGAAGTAGCCAGTTTGTTTTTGAGGGGATAGCGAAGGTGACGAGGCCGCTTGTGGATGCATGGAAAGCATGCCCAGAAAGCAACAATTGGCACTTGGTTCGCTGGCTTGTTTGGTTTGGTGGTTGACATGTCAACGTGAGTTTAGTGACAGAATATATCGCGCCCAGTGCTTTGGTCCTTGCAACTTGTTGCTTCACGTTGCCGGGGCGTGGGTTTTGCGAGAAACTCACATACACGTGCACACATTCACCCTTGTGAATGCACACACGCACACCATAGCATATAAGCATCGCCGAGCGACTGAGCCGACGGGTCTGTCAACGGGAACGTCGTCTCCCACTAAAAAATATTCCACCTAAATAAGAAAATCAATGTCTATTGAACTCTGATGGACTGGTGGGTGACATTTCATAGAACTAGCTTGAAATGGAACTGAAAATTTTCGTAAGAAAATGGAGAGTAGAAAATAGAAACGATATTTTAAGTAAAATGAATGAAAAACGAAATATTCTAAATGAAAACATCAAAATAAACAAGGAGCATTCCATGTGGAAAATGGCATGGAAATTTCGAAAAAGAAATACGATTTGTTTGAAAATACAATCTACCCAAGTCCGAGTACTACTTCGAGAAGGTGATTTTTATTGTTCACTACAGTCTCAAATGTACTCGTTGCAGGGTGCCATAAAATAGGTGCAACTATGGCGTATGTGCAACTAGCTTAGACCACGTGTCTTAGTGTATATTCGAAACTATTTATATGAACTTACATGTTTGTCGAAATGTTGAAATATGTGTTTTAGTTTATGTTCAGATATTGTTTGTTGAAATTGTGAGATTTTTCTTGTCTTGTTGTCTACTTCTTTAATTGTGCCTTTTGATGTACAGACCACGGTAATATACCACTATTGCGTTACAAAAAGTGTATGTTTTCGTATCGTATCTGTCCCCTATCTGCTCTATATTTGTTTCCGGTGATTTCCGCTTTCATATTCATTTATGGAATTTCCGATTTTGCATTCATATTGCGTACCTATCTACTTCTTTAAATATGCTTTTGATGAGACAAGCGAAAACAAAAACGATAAACCATTTTCGTCCATCGTCCATTTCCGTTCCATTTTCAACCCTAATCGAAACAGTGCTTGAACCAAAGGATAAAAGCGAAACGGTACGTGAGGGCCAAGAGGAGAGAGAGGCGATCCTTAAGCGATCGTAAAACCCATCTTTGGCGCCGGAGCTGCTTGTGGCCGTCATGTAGCTGGGCACGAGGCTAGCGCCGGGACGACATGGCTGCACCGCCGCGGTTCCTCGGCAGGCTCGCGCCACCGCAGCCTTCATTGGGCACCTCTTTGCTCCTCACCATGGGTGGTTGGGGGCCAGGGTCCGGAGCGGGGGGCGAGACGAGAGAAGCGGCGGCGCCGCGGCGGCCTGACCCTGTGCTAGGGTTCCATGGGAGGAGCCGAGGAGGTCGGGGATGGAGTCAGGGGCGAGATCGCTGGCAGAAGATGGGCCGGTGCTAGTTAGATGGGCCTTAGCGATTAGCGATTAGTCATTAGCGATGGCGGAAAATGGAGGCGGAAAACAGAGGCTTCACCAACGTACGTCCAACTCCCATTTAATAGTAAAGATAGGTGTTCCGATTGGAACAGAGCCTCGTTGAAATATCTAGCCATAAGCCATGATTCAGCAGGCATAGGTTTTATTCTTTCAACAAGTTTCCAAAATTCTAGTCTATCTTGAGGACGGGGTTCACCATAAACAAACTTGTCTCTCCACTTTATTCCAGACCCATCAGCGGATATTCACTTTGGAGCTCGGGCTCATATGCTCCCGTTATGAGCAAAAAAAATTCAAAATTTGAAAACTCATCAAAAAAATCTGAAAAAAATCATGCACGTACATGACCATGGTACGCACCACCGTATGTTTTTTCGCGCCGAAATGACATCGTACGCGCCCTGTACAAAAATGACAAATTTCCTGTCAGAAATTCAAAATTTGAATCTCATTTTCTGACAGGAAATTTGTCATTTTTGTACAGGGCGCGTACGATGTCATTTAGGCGCGAAAAAAAATACGATGGTGCGTACCATGGTCATGTACGTGCATGAATTTTTTCAGATTTTTTTGATGAGTTTTCAAATTTTGAAATTTTTTTGCTCATAACGGGAGCATATGAGCCCGGGAGCCAAAACTGCACTCCCCCATCAGGCACAATTCAATCCCCACATTATCAACACATAAGAGGGCTAGACCTCCTCCTTTACCTTCCACAATAACAAGCTGACAGTTGGCGAAGCCGGGGCGCTCACGGATGTTTTCAACTATCTTCTTATTATGCCTTGTTTCGGAGATGAACACCGGACTAGGCTTTCTTTATTTCTTTGTACTTGCAAATGTAAATGTGTATATCATTTACCTTGATTAATAAAAAAATGCACAAAAGGGCTTTGCCCTACTGTTTCAGCGTAAAAATAAATCCCATGGACGGACGAAAAGAAGAAAGCTTCAAAAAATATGGCTGCCCATGAACTATGTCTCATATGTTGTTCTGCTACATAGCGTGAAGGATATGCGCGAGTTTTACCACCTTGGATCCTCATCCACCATGCACGCATCGTTTCGTTCGTAGGGACAAATGCACATGCGTGGGTACGTCTTGTAAACGCAGGCGGGAGAGCATCTTGAAGTCGTCTCATCGATCCGGTCACGATAATTAACCACGCAGCCCCAAAACTCTCGCTGCAAGCGAGCGGGTTATGTCTTGGTCATCGAATCGAAAAAGGGCAGAGAAGTAGCCAGTTTGTTTCGAGGGGATAGCGATGGTGACGAGGCCGCTTGTGGATGCATGGAAAGCATGCCCAACCGCTTGTTCCAATTTCAACCCTAATTGAAACCGTGCTTGAAACCAACCACCTGCCATATTGCCTGGCCAGGAGAATCCTCATGAACGGTTGAATAACCCAGTGTATCTATGGAGCCTCGACCCTGTGAAGCAAAAAGTATATTATTTTATCCATGTAATGTCCTCAAGACACTCCGCAAGAATAATCCATGTGACTAATACAAGATAATCATATAATCCTTAGGGAATCAAACTACAACCCTTACACTCAAACATAATAAAGACATTACAACTAGGCGGTTTAGAGGATTTTTTTTCATTGGATTGCGTGTTTTGTTCGCCTTGACCACAAGATGCACGTTTTCCTCCCACGCTGGCTGCTCCTAGGCAAAATGTCTGTGGGAGTTGTATGTGGACCAATGGTCACGACTGTTAGAGCTGGACTTTACTACTTCATAACGTATCCTGATAATATTAGTAGATATGTCTATGTTTACTTAATGAATATTAAGTATGAAACTTTTGAAAAAGTTCAAATAGTTCTAGAATGAAGTTAAAATCAACACGGTAAGAAAATTAAATCTTTAATATCTGATTATGGATGTGAGTATTGGATTCATGAATTTATTAATCATCTGAGTAGTTTTGGAATTATTCTACAATTCATGCCTGCTGGAATGCCTCAAAGAAATGGGGTATCCTATCAACCTAATCAAATTTTGTTGTATATGGTTCGATCAATGATGAGCCATTCAAATCTATATTAGAATTTCGGGTTGTGCTATCGAGACCACAACCTTTCATGTTAAATACGGCACCGTATAAATCTGTTGTTAAGACACCATATGAGATATAGATTGAGAGGATTTGTAGTTTGTTGTTTCTGAAGATTTTGGGATGTGTGGCGTTTGTCAAGTTAATTTAGTCAGACACACCCAAGTCGAATGGATGCATTTTCGTGGATGCCCGATAGAAAGCTTAGGACATTATTTGTATAACCGAGAAGATGTGAAGTGTTTTTTTTCCGCTTAAAGCCCAAGAGAAAGAGTTTCTCATAAGGGAGAAAAGTAAAAGAACAATGCAATTTCAAGAGGTTCAAGATGAGCCAATCGACGAAGACTCGACGAGTTACAGTTACATGGCATAGCGAGTCGGAAAACCCGTGAAAAATGAAATATCACAACCACAAATGTCAAAAAGGCCTCACAATGCGTGAGATTTTTTTTGTTATACAACAATGAGCTTACGACCAAGAAGCACCTCAATAGGAAGCTCGCCCAAGCCAACTAGGAAAGAACAAGGTACCATGTGCAGCGAGGGAAGTGCGTATAAAAGGGCAACCACCAACAAATAACAATGAACAAATTGACCAATTAGTTGTTACAACACCATTGTATCCCAAATCACCTTGTAACATCCAAATTTGTACTTCCAAAAGTACAAGTAAGGATGTGACACATGCATGTGAGAATCCATAACAAAACCTCCATATATGTTCCACATGGTTGCATTACATCTTTAAAGAACTACTAAGTTCCCTACGAATAGAGCTCCCTTGTTGCTCCACATGTCAATGTTTCATTGGTTTAGACTAATCTCTTTAGGAATAGGGCTCACTTGTTGTTCCACATGTCAATCTTTTATTTGTTTAATCAAAGGTAAAAAATAATGTTATTTTCCATCAACGTACTAAGGTCTATACAAATAGAGCTACTTGTTGCTCCACATGTCAATCTTTCATTGGTTTAGAGCTCCCTTGTTGCTCCACATGTCAATGTTTCATTGGTTTAGACTAATCTCTTTAGGAATAGAGCTCCCTTGTTGTTCCACATGTCAATCTTTTATTTGTTTAAACAAAGGTAAAAATGATGTTTTTTCCATCAAAGTACTAAGGTCTATAAAAATAGAGCTACTTGTTGCTCCACATGTCAATCTTTCAATGGTTTAGACAAAGATAAAAAATAATATTATTTATATACAAAACTTATTTTTTATCTACTGCATACAAAACTATGGTTTTTCGAGTGCACTGTTTTGTAGCACGGGCTAAATGTAGCCCTTTATGCTGAGAATTTAGGCAATTGTTCGATTAAATTAATCCAATAATAAATCATGAACATGACGTGAGCAGTGCTAATGACATACTGAAATTCTATGATAAAATCATGTACTAGACAAATAGTAGATACATCTACAAAAATAGCTAGTACGGCAAACATGCAAGTAATCAGGAGAGAGATAAACGTGTACCCTCCAGTAGGCCAGTTGGCCGCAGCAGCGGAGACGTTAGCCTCGTCGGCGATCCTCTTGTCGGCAGCAGCCTTCTCGATGTCGACGTCGGTGGCCATGACGAAGAGGAAGGCGGCGCGGACGTAGTTGATGCAGATAGTTGAAGCAGATGAAGTAGAGCGAGCAGTCGCGTAGGAGATGCTCCCCAAAAACCTAATCGCCCCTCTCCCGTACAGGATCTAGAGAGGCGGAGTTTCGGAGGCCTGCTCTCCCGTCAGCCGTGTACGCGGTGGACGGGATGGGATCAGCGATGGCAGCAACAGTGGGAGGAACGACGATGCGAGGAGCAAATGCGATGTGGTGTCTGTTGTGTATTTCCGAGAGAGGAGCGACCTCTCTTATATACACACGCAGGCGGAAGACCAACGGAAACACACGCAATTAAGGGGGAATTAAGAGACTGGTAACGGCCGTACTTAAGAGCACTTAAGACAAAACGTTTAGCTCAAATTCATTCTCCATTAAGCGCAATGAATTCTGAAAACTCCCGTACTTAATAGTACTTAAGACGGACGTTTCAGCTCGCAATGAATTCTGAAAACTCCCGTACTTAATTGTACTTAATACAGACGTTTCAACTCATATTCATTTTCCATTAAGGCAAATGTTTCAGTTGACCGCATGACAGCATGGGCCTTTAGGGATTTTTCTGGAATTGTTAATGCTAAATTTCAACAATATTTCAGCAATCCCCCACCAGATCCCAAAGACCCATGATGTTGTTCTCTGTTCCAAACACTGTTTTGATATACCAGTATTTTCAGTGGAGACCTGTTAAGGTTGAGCTCCACCTAGAACGAATAGCTACACTCCTTCACAACTGACAATGGACTATGCCTTGAATTGTCAATTTGGCGTAAAGTAGTTTCACCAAACGTCTTACCAGTACTAGGCTGCCGAAGGCTGACCCCTCGGGTGGAGCATATTAGTCACACTCCTGACCTATTCATGAACTTACTAGAGATCAACCCAATCTCATAGACTGTGACCAGCAGTCAGGCTCATATAGGTGTGTTCCTCAAAGATCGCTCTGTAGGATAGCATCTTGCTTATGCAAAGCCTTGGAACACATTAAGACAAATGTCAACCTGCCATACAGTTACCGAGAGTATTGCATCTCCAACGGAGTGGGTTAGTAAAAGTACTCTCCTCAGTTAACCACTAGCTTGTTTTCCCAGATCCTACTTCACGGGATCTCCGATCACATAGGTTGGGTTACTACCATGGCAACTCATGTGGGTTTCATCCCATCTCCCTCGATGCATTTTCTATCACAACACGTGATAGCCCTTTAGTAAAGGGATCTGCCAGATTCTTAGCCGACTGGATATAATCCAGCGCTATCACTCCGGAGTTTCTCAAATGTCTGACAGCTTTTAATCTCATTCTTATATGTTTGTTGGACTGCATGTTGTCCTTTGAACTTTTGACCTTGGTAATCACTGTCTGATTGTCACAGTTCATAAGGATAGCCGGTACTGGCTTTTCAACCACAGGCAAGTCCATCAACAGATCTCGAAGCCATCCTGCTTCGACACCAGATGTGTCCAATGCTGTTAATTCTGCTTCCATTGTCGATCTCGTCAGGATCGTTTGCTTGCAAGACTTCCAGGAAACAGCACCACCTCCAAGGGTAAACACATAACCCGTTGTGGCTTTCATCTCATCAGCATCAGAGATCCAATTCGCATCACAATAACCTTCAAGCACTGATGGGCTTCCGGTATAGTGAAGTCCATAGTTCTCTGTACCTTTCAGATAGCGCATAATTCTTTCAACAGCACGCCAATGTACATCACCCGGATTGGAAACAAACCGGCTCAGTTTGCACACAGCAACATGATGTCAGGCCTTGTAGCGCTCGCTAGGTACATGAGTGAACCAATTACTTGAGAGTATCTCAGCTGATCCTTAGCTGTGCCTGTGAACTTTCGAATCTGCACACTAGGATCATATGGTGTTGGAGAAATTTTGCAGTCTGAATATCCAAAGCGACTCAAAATCTTCTCAACATAGTGGGATTGCAACAGTGTAATCCCACCTTCATTATCTCTCAGTAGCTTGATATTCAAAATAACATCAGCCACACCAAGGTCTTTCATCTCAAAGTTCTGAGATAAAAATGACTTAACCTCCTCAATCACTTTGAGGTTGGTCCCAAATATCAGTATGTCATCAACATACAAGCACAGTATAACTCCTTCGCCCCCACCATGGCGATAGTATACGCATTTGTCAGCTTCATTAACAACAAAACCAGCAGAGGTTAAAGTTGTATTGAACTTCTCATGCCATTGCTTAGGTGCTTGTTTCAGGCCATATAAAGATTTCAGTAACTTACACACTTTTCCTTCCTGACCATCTAATACAAAGCCATCTGGCTGTTGCATGTAGATTTCCTCGTCTAGCTCTCCGTTCAGGAAAGCCGTCTTAACATCCATTTGGTGGACGAGAAGACCATGCGAGGCCGCCAAAGAGAGTAATACTCGTATGGTGGTAGTCTGGCTACAGGTGAATAAGTATCGAAGAAATCTTCCTCTTCTTTCTGGGAATAACCCTTGGCCACAAGCCTAGCCTTGTACTTGTCAATTGTACCATCGGGCCTAAGCTTCTTTTTGAACACCCACTTACATCCCAACGGTTTACAACCATAGGGACGTTCAGTAATTTCCCATGTTCCGTTAGCCATGATGGAGTCCATCTCGCTACGGACCGCTTCTTTCCAGTAATCAGCATCCGGAGACGCATAAGCCTCTGAAATAGAAGTGGGAGTATCATCCACAAGGTACACAAGGAAATCATCACCAAAGGACTTTGCAGTCCTCTGTCTCTTGCCCCTACCAAGGGTTTCCTCGTCATCCTTCTCAGGATTTTCATGATGTGTTTGTTCATAATATTCCATAGGAATGGCAGGTTCAGGAGTCTCATCAGATTCCTGTCTAGAAGTGCTTGCATATCTCTCATAGGAAAAATATCCTCAAAGAATGTAGCATCTTTAGACTCCATAATTGTACCGACCTTCACGTCAGGTACCTCAGATTTCACTACTAGAAATCTATAGCCGACGCTATTCTTAGCGTAGCCCAAATTAACACAATCCACGGTCTTTGGTCCAAGCTTACGCTTTTTGGGGATCGGCACATTGACTTTCGCCAAACAGCCCCAAGTACGTAAGTATGAAGTGTCGTCTTCTCTTCTCCCATTGCTCATAGGGAGTAATCTCATTGTCTTTTGTCGGAACTTTATTCAGGACATGACATGATGTCAATATAGCCTCCCCCACCATGCCTTGGATAAACCCGATGTATCTAACATGGCGTTAACCAAATCAGTTAGAGTACGGTTTTTCCGTTCGGCAACCCCATTTGACTGGGCGAATAGGGAGGCGTCCTCTCATGAATAATACCATGTTCCGCACAGAAAGAATCAAACTCATTAGAGAAGTACTCTCCACCACGATCTGACCGGATTCGCTTAATTTTCTTTTCAAGTTGATTCTCAACTTCTGCCTTATAGATTTTAAAGTAGTGTAGAGCCTCATCTTTGGTGCTTAACAAATATACATAGCAATATCTAGTGGAATCATCTATCAGAGTCATGAAGTATCTTTTCCACCTTCAGTCAACACACCATTCATCTCACATAGATCAGAATGTATAAGTTCTAACGGTGCCAAGTGTCTCTCCTCCGCAGCCTTGTGGGGCTTGCGAGGTTGCTTTGCTTGTACACACGAATGACATTTAGAACCTTTGGCTAAAGTGAAACTTGGGATTAAATTCGATTTTACTAGCCGCGTCATACAACCGAAACTAATGTGACAAAGACGTGAATGCCAAACTTCTGCTTCATTAACATTCGAATGAATATTGTTCACGACTTTATTACAAAAATCAGCGAGGGAAAAGCGGAACAAGCCTCCGCATTCATAGCCTTTTCCAACAAACAGTCCATATTTCGTAACAACTACTTTATTAGACTCAAATACCAACTTAAACCCTTCTCTACATAGAAGGGAGCCACTAACGAGATTCTTCTTGATGGCGGGGACATGCTGCACGTTCTTGAGCTGCACGATCCTTCCCGAAGTAAACTTCAGATCGACCGTGCCAACACCAAGAACAGAAGCACTTGCGCCATTCCCCATCAATACGGATCCGTTCCCTGTGACCTGATAAGAAGAAAACAATGAGATGTCAGAACATACATGAATATTTGCACCTGTGTCAATCCACCAATCATTAGACTGACAAACAGAAAATACAGTAAACAAATTACCGTACCCAGATGCACCATTCTCATTGTTGCTCACAATCATGTTGACAGACTTGGAGTCCTGTCCTGGTTTCTTGAACTTCTTTGGGCACTTGGGAGCCCAATGTTCCTCTGAACCACATGTGAAGCAGCTCCTTTCTTCTTATCCTTGTTGAAGGGCTTCTTGCCCTTCTTCTTGAAGTCGGTATTCTGTTGGACTCCATGTTTCCCCTTGGGCTTGTGGAAGTTGGAATTCTTCTGTACAAAATTGGCGACAGAAGTTCCCTCGGTCCCTTTTCCGTGCGAGTCCTTTGCTCTCGAGTTCTGCTCGACACTCAGATGGCCGATGACATCCTCAACTGAGAATTCACGCCTCTGGTGTTTCAGAGTAGTAGCGAAGTTCCTCCAGGAATTAGGCAGCTTAGCGATTATGCATCCCGCGACAAATTTGCCCGGTAGCACACACTTGAGAAGCTCAAGCTCCTTAGCGATGCACTGTATCTCATGAGCTTGTTCCAATACAGAACGGTTTTCAACCATCTTGTAATCGTGGAACTGCTCTATAGTGTACATCTCGCTTCCAGCATCGGTTGCGCCGAATTTAGATTCGAGCGCCTCCCACAAGTCCTTGGCAACCCGCACATGTAAATATGCATCAACCAACTTATCTCCGATCACGCTCAGAACGGCTCCAACAAAGACGACGGTGGCTTCCCTGAACGCCTTCTCCTGTTCAGGAGCAATCGTTCCAGTGGGAGTAACACCGGCGACCCAGAACACGTTCATCGCAGTGAGCCATAAGGTGGTTTTGGTTTGCCAACGCTTAAAATATGTCCCCGTAAACGGGGCTGGTTTCAGTGCAGCAGCAAAACCTTGGATCGAAAATTGCCTACACATATTAGGTTTTTGGATTGCTGAGAATTTAGGCAATTGTTCGATTAAATTAATCCAATAATAAATCATGAACATGACGTGAGCAGTGCTAATGACATACTGAAATTCTATGATAAAATCATGTACTAGACAAATAGTAGATACATCTACACAAATAGCTAGTACGACAAACATGCAAGTAATCAGGAGAGGGATAAACGTGTACCCTCCAGTAGGCCAGTTGGCCGCAGCAGCGGAGGCGTTAGCCTCGTCGGCGATCCTCTTGTCGGCAGCAGCCTTCTCGATGTCGGCGTCGGTGGCCATGACGAAGAGGAAGGCGGCGCGGACGTAGTTGATGCAGATGTAGTTGAAGCAGATGAAGTAGAGCGAGCAGTCGCGTAGGAGACGCTCCCCAAAAACCTAATCGCCCCTCTCCGTACATGATCTAGAGAGGCGGAGTTTCGGAGGCCTGCTCTCCCGTCAGCCGTGTACGCGGTGGACGGGATGAGATCAGCGATGGCAGCAACAGCGGGAGGAACGACGATGCGAGGAGCAAATGCGATGTGGTGTCTGTTGTGTATTTCTGAGAGAGGAGCGACCTCTCTTATATACACACGCAGGCGGAAGACCAACGGAAACACACGCAATTAAGGGGAGAATTAAGAGACTGTAACGGCCGTACTTAAGAGCACTTAAGACAAAACGTTTCAGCTCAAATTCATTCTCCATTAAGCGCAATGAATTCTGAAAACTCCCGTACTTAATAGTACTTAAGACGGACGTTTCAGCTCGCAATGAATTCTGAAAACTCCCGTACTTAATTGTACTTAATACAGACGTTTCAACTCATATTCATTTTCCATTAAGGCAAATGTTTCAGTTGACCGCATGACAACATAAGCCTTTAGGGATTTTTCTGGAATTGTTAAATGGGCTAAAAGGCCCATCCTAATAACAATATTTCAGCACTTTATTTTAAAGATTCAAAATATAACTTTTAAAATGTAAAAAAATCTAAAAAATATGTGAATATAGCCACTGATATATCCTACAAGTATGCAAAACTTAATCCGAAATACGATGTATTCTACGCTACACAAGAAAGACAAAAATATACATCGGGTGTGTGTGTACAGGGCACCTCCAAATTATTTCAGAATTTTTCTTTTTACATAACCCAACATATACATAATTTGAGATTGAAAATTTTCACAATTGTAGAATAAGGTATAAGCTACATCCAGATTTATTTTTAGAATTTTCTGGAACTTTAAAATACTGTTTTGAAAAAAAATGAAATATAAGGATCGAAGGATACATGTAGCCCCGCTGCATGTCTTTTTTGCGGTGTTTCCCCTCTTTTAGAGTATCGTCAATAGCTGCCCTATGTTAGGTTCTTTGTACGTCATTTGAGGCCAAAATCTTTCTGCAACAGCTGCCCTTAACGTAAATTTTGTCCTTTTTTGTTAAATAAAAAAATCCAAGTGTTGCAGATATAAAACACATGGGCTCATGCTATTAACAGAAAGGCCAACACGTGCACGCTAAGTGTCAATCGGAAGTTTCATGTCGTCCTCACAAGTCTCCTACGGTGACCACCGACGCCTCTTCTCACATCGATTTGGCCTTGAATCCGGCAGTTCCGCCACAACTCTGACTGATTGGGCTGTGAATGCACGACCGCTATACAAGGGCACTACAGATCGGGAGGGATTCAACATCGATAACCGCAATAATACCCTCGGCCGCAACAAAGCGCGGTAACCCCTTCTAGTTATCTATCTATGGACACGTAACTCGGTAGATTAATTTGCTATTCATATTTATTTGGGATATAATTAGTTTTAGTAAGTTTTTGCAGGGAAATTTTAGTCGAGGCCTTGAGGCGTGGATGCAAGAAAATAGAGCTCTGCGTGAGTATGCATAGTTGTAATATTGTCGAGGTACAATTACAAGGAGAGGAAGATACACTGGAATTTTGCAGAGGAATATACGTTAACAATCCTTTACCAAAAAAGGAGAAAAAGTGGTACAAACTTTCGGACATTGCTGATTCGTTATTCTTGTCCCACACAGCTCCATCGCGATTCCTCCACCTGTCATACTCTATCCCCTCGCAATCCTGGTCCGACGGCCAAGATCTCATCTTTATTTCGTTTTGCTGCCCCACCAGCAACGAACGAACTCACTGACTCTTCCCCCAACCTAGTTTTCACCTTTCCTGTTCATGGCGTCGTCGTCTTCGTCACCATCATCTCCTCGTCTATATAAGATAGTTTGGTCGAGTTGAAAAAAGGGCAGTTGGGAGAAAGAGAGAGGAAGGAGGTTGCGTCCCGCTCGTCTCACTCTCATCCACTTGGCTCCTCTCTGGCCGGCGCGCCTGCTCCTCCTGTCTTGTAGATTCCGATTCCGATCGGAGGAAAAGGGATCCATCCATCCATCCGGCCCGGGGGATCGATGGGGCAGGACGGAGAGATCCGCCGCGACAGGGTCATCATCGACACGGATCCCGGCATCGGTGCGATTCCTCTCTCTCTCCCCCTCCCCCGCTCCATTGTTTCTTTCGCTTCAGTTTCCCTGTTTTACTCGAAAAAGTTTCCCTCTTTTCTCTTCCTGTACCCACCTTGTACCGCAATTCACGAAAAAATCGGTCAATGGAGGAGTATGTTCGGCACAAATTACGCAGTAGTATCTTCATTCTCGTTTACGTCTGCCCGTAACTAGAAGATTGCGATTTACTTAGAGCTGACACTACTTTGCTCGCACGTGGTTGGTTAGCTAGTGCCGTTTCAACCCAGCCAGCGGCACCAGCACGATGATCACGACGGTTTGTCATCTTCTCTTTCGTGGAGCCGAGTACAAAAGACGCCATGCTGCCTGTTTTTTCTTCGGTTAGGTGGACTACTCAAGCAGCAGGCTGACCAATTCAGTAGTAAATTGCGTAAAACTACTTCCTCCGTTTCAAAATAATGCGGCAGTCTGACCAATTCAGTAGTAACTTGCGTAAAACTACTTCCTCCGTTTCAAAATAATGCAGCAGGCTGACCAATTCAGTAGTAACTTGCGTAAAACTACTTCCTCCGTTTCAAAAATAATGCAGCAGACTGACCAATTCAGCAGTAACTTGCGTAAAACTACTTCCACCGTTTCAAAATAATTGAAGTTCTATGTTTGTCCTAAGTCAAACATCTTTACGTTGGACCAAAATTACAAGAAAATGTGTCAATAGCTAGAACTAAATTGGTGCGGTAGCGGCTGATTTTATTTTTCGACAAACTTGTTCAAACTTCTGATAGTTTGACTTAGGACAAACCTAATACTTCAATTATTTTGCAACGGAGGGAGCAGTTAACAGCACCGTAACTGAATCGTACTATGACAGATAGGTGGATTACTCAAGCAGCAGGCTGAAAAATTCAGTAGTATGAGAGTCGTATCTTCAGACTATTCCTATGGGCTTGCAGCTAGCCCCCACTCCCTTTAAGGCACCGGTGCACATTATTTGCAAATGCTACACTCCCTTTAATAATGTCCAAAGGCACAGCATGGTGGACCCGTAAGCAGCGGTCTTCAACAACGCACAGCCGGAGATCACTGGCCTTCTCGACACGATCCGGTATGAGGCCCGTTTGTGGGCAAAAGCGGATGCGGTTGGCCTAAACGCTTTGCTACCGAGGGTGTCTAGTTCTTAGGCGTGTAAGCGTTGTAATCTCGGGGTGTTGCTCCGTTCTTGGACTTGTAAATAATTTGGTTCTGTCAATGTATAAATCGTATGCATTTTCTTGGAAAATTTGTTTTCAAGAAAAAAATTCCTGAATTGTAAGAAGTTAAATTCCTGTTCTCACTTCTCCCCTGCCTGCTCTCTCTGCATTCTGGTTTCTAGATGATAGCATGACGATCCTAATGGCTTTTGAAGAACCAAGTATTGAGATCATTGGGCTGACAACCATATTTGGTAATGTCACTACAGAGTATGCTACACGCAATGCGCTCTTGCTGGTGAGGAGTCGACAATGCTGAATTTGTTTTCTTCTGCTTCTTGGGTTTGCTAACTGTTTTTATTCTTCAAAGGACAGTGTGAGAGAGCAGGGCATTCTGAGGTTCCAGTAGCAGAGGGCAGCCCTGAGCCTCTCAAGGTACAATGTGCATATTGTAATTTTGCACATTTCAAACTCCATGATGGCGTTGCAATGTGATATTGTCTGTTTAGTTGCGGCAAGTGCATAATTTGTCATCAATTTAAAATGAATCTGCTTTCCTACTTGACTAGCATCTATCAATAGCATTTTTCTACTGTCAGATGTAAGTACAAGATGCATTAGTTTTTTCATTTTTGTACTAGTGGGTGATATGGCTAAGATATTTGTTTATTTTATTTTTACTACATGTGAATTATATGCTTGTTGATATTCAGTAGTCGGTAATGTGGCATGTCACATCAGCATCCATTTTTTATACGGTAGATGGTTGTTCAGACTTGAGACTTCCAATAATACTATCCTACCTATTTAGTATGCTATAGTACAGTTTCAGTTGGTCACCTGAATGATTATTGATATGCCTTCTGTATTTTAGGGAGGAACGCCACGTGTTGCTGACTTTGTTCATGGATCCGATGGCCTAGGAAATTTGTTTCTTCCTGCACCTACTAGTAAGAAGGCCGAGGAAAGTGCTGCCGAGTTCATGATTAATAAGGTCTCCCAGTTTCCTGGAGAGATCTCTGTACTCGCCTTGGGACCCCTAACGAACGTTGCTTTGGTATGCTTACAGCTACTAGACATATACCTATTAACCATTCTGTGTACGACATGCCTTGTGCTAAGAGGTAGAGTTTGTTATTTCTCAGGCCATCCAAAAGGACTCTTCCTTTGCAAGTAAGGTCAAGAAAATAGTTGTACTGGGTGGAGCTTTCTTTGCGGCTGGAAATGTCAACCCGGCTGCTGAAGCAAATGTACTCATGTGCTTTACACGCTATGCTATGCATTAATTTATGAGCAAGCAAAACAGAAATACACATATTAAACCTTGAATGCACAATTCTACAGATATATGGAGATCCGGATGCAGCGGACGTAGTTTTTACGTCAGGAGCAGATATTGATGTGGTTGGCATTAACATAACAACTCAAGTCTGCTTTCTAGGTTTGTCCCTTTATATCAGAATCATTTCCACAGTTCAAGTTGTGAGGACCAGGGTTTAATTAATAGCCCACCGTGTGAATTTCTTTGATGCAGATGAGGATCTCTTGGAGCTCAGAAACTCAAAAGGGAAGCATGCACAATTCTTGTGTGACATGTGCAAGTTCTACAGAGACTGGCATGCCGAGTCTGACGGCTTCCACGGTAGTATATAGTAGGGCTCTCCTTTTTGTATGCTTTTGCTAAAGTTTCCACTAAATCCGCAACCAGTTTCAACTGATTATGCCGTCTTATTCAGGGATTTTCCTCCATGATCCTGTGAGCTTTACAGCCTTAGTTCATCCTGAGTACTTCACATTTAAGAAGGGTGTCGTGAGAGTTGAGACCCAGGGCATTTGCACCGGACATACTTTGATGGATCATGGATTGAAAAAGTATGTATCATGCTATTTATGAGTAAATAACATCTGCGATAGCTACTTAATGTTTTGAGATTCTTACACACATATCCATGTGATGATTTAACCCACTGGTCTAAACCAGGACATCATTATGTTGCAATATATTCAGTTTTTTCTTACATATGTTCACTACACTGCAGGTGGAATTCAGAAAATCCATGGTCAGGTCACGCACCGATTTCAGTCGCATGGACAGTCGATCTCCCAAAGGTCCTTGCATATGTGAAGAAGCTGCTGATGAACAATACAACGACAATTTAACAGATGTCCTATGAGAACAAGAGATTTGTTCTGACTGTTTGAGCTGAAGTGTCGTGGTTCAGATCAACTCTCGTGGTCAAAATAATCTCCTGTTTTTGGATACAAGCATAGGAAGGAAAGGAAGCTTCCTAGTTGAAACAAACAATGGGGGGTAAATTCTGCATGACAGACAGCATTATAACACATTGATTTCAAACATTCGTACCATGTACATTTGAAATTTGAAAAAAAAACTCCTTTTTACTCTGTGTCTGTCTTCAAGTTCCTGTTTCTTTGGTTCCTGTTTCTGTCTTTGCACGTTTTTACTCAATGAGAAAGATTGATTCCGCGTGCTTAGGATAAATCTGAGCCGCCGCCGATAAGATGTTGAGCTTGAACATGAATTGGCACTAGTTTCTATTTAAATTTAAAAACTCTTTTCCTATTTTTTAAACATAAGGCCTAGGCCCAGCTTTATAAATAAAGCCACCAACCACATCACAAATCTGATACAACAAGTCTACGCACACCACGCTCCCCAAAACACAGCAAGAACCCCAAAGTCATAGAGGTTACAGTCCAAGCAACACAAAGTCTAGGAACGCCACAGCCTGGCAAGGCAACACACACAACTAGCTAGGGGGGATCCTCGACCCGAAACCTAGATAGGAGCAGCTTGATAGCATCCATCGCTCCATCCAGAAGTGCCCTGTCCCTCGTCCTGACCAGCACCCGCCATCTCTGCATGTAGAGTAACATGTTGTACATGACATCAGAAGGCTTGTTAATTAGTTTGTCCTCAAAGGTCAGTTTATTGCGGGCGTTCCATAGAGCCCAACATTGTGCCGCAAAGGTATACGACACGAGCCGACGGTAAGGACCCGCCAAACCATGGGATATGGAGAGGAACTCGCCGGCCCCTGCCGAGTTCCAATCGCAGTTTAGGAGCTCCCTGACTCCTGCCCACATGAACTTAGCAATCGGGCATGAGAAGAAGATATGGTTACAGTCTTCCAGTTCTCCACAAAGCGCACAGTCTCCGTTAGACAGTCTGTGACGCTTGGCAACCTGCTCCCTGCAGGGAAGCCAACCCCTAATAAGCTGCCAAAGAAACAGCTTGATCCGAGGGGGGACACGAGTTCGCCACACCTCCTTGAAGTGTGTGACAGCCGCACCCTAGGATAAATGAAGGTAAATCGACCTGGCAGAATAGCTACCCGAAGCTTCCAGACACCGGGAGACCGAATCTCTATCCGCAGAGAGCTGGGTGAGGCGGATCTCCCTCATAAGGTCATCCCACTCCACCTTTTCGGCAAGCCCGAATGGCCGGCGAAAGCCCAGCTGCCAACCCGACACCCCACGTGCCTCTGCAACCGTGATGAAAGGGGCCGTGCAACATCCAAAGAGACGAGGGAATCTATCCCTAAACGGGGCCGGACCCATCCACCAATCCATCCAGAATTGGCACTAGTAGAAAAACGCTTACAATCGAGGAGAGAGTCACAGATAACACTCAGGAGAGAGAATATCTGTGGCGCACAATATTTGTGCGTCACAGATAAAAACTTACCTGTGGATAGTGTGCGCCACATGTATTCTCTCTCATCCTTCACCCCAGATTCCCCCTCCACAAGGAGAAAAATACCTGTGGCGCTAGGTGCGCCACTGATAAGTTTTTCTTTTCTTCCCAGCCCCTCATCTCGTATTCTCTCTACCTTTTTTTTTTCCAATGGCCTTATCCACACCTCGTCCTCACGCGCTCGTCCTCACCACCGCACCCACGCCTCCGCGCCGCACCGCGCCCACGCCACCGCGCCGTCGACGACCCCTGCGCCGCCGCCATCCTCGCCACCGCACCGGCCGCTCTCTCGCAGCCACGCCCACCACCGCACCCCCTCTCTCTCGCCGCCGCCGCCCGCTCGATCTCCTCTGGCCCGCCCTCGATCTCCTCCGCCCGCCAGACGCTCGCTCCGGGATACGCCGCCGTCGCATCCCACCTCGCGGAGCGGGGCCTCGACGTGGCGCTCGCCAAGGTCAACGCCACCGAGGACGCCGACCTCGCGCAGGAGTACAACGTGCAGGGCTACATCTTGACAGGTTTGCCAATGTGCATAGTTCGAGTTAGGCTAGGTTCGCTCATCTTGAGCCTGAACTATATTAGAGTTCAACCTTGAGCTTGGCAACTCACATTTATGGACGCGTCTAGTGGGCGCCCGGGCGCCCGTGCGTAGATACCAGCGCTCACATTTAATAAGGAAAATACAGGCGCACGCCTCGGCGCTCATCGCCGCTTCAGGCGCAAATACGAGCGCACTGCCTCTTCTTCCCCACTGCTTCCTCCGCGCTCCTCCAGTCCGCCGCAGCGCACCTAGACTCCCACAACTCCCTACTCCGCTCGAGGGTCCGCCCACTTCCAGTTGCTAACTCCGCCGCGCTCCTCCCGCCGTACACAGCTTGGTCTGTTCTCCGTTGGTCGACGGCCGGGCCGGAACGGAGGTAGATGGGGCGACCAACGATGGGCATGGTGGCCTAGATTCGATGCCTCCTGGATCGATTCTGTGGAGGTCAGGAGCGGCGCAATAAGGCAGAGGTAATCCAGGTATCGGCCGGTCTCGAGGAAGACGACCACGCCAGCCATCCTTGTTTGGGCCAGACGTGAGTAATGAACAGAGTGGGCTGATTTGGGTTGGGCCCATCATGTTTTTAATGAGTTGCTGTTTTTTTTCTTCTGATTGTTGCATAACACAACAGATTTGCCGTGAGGCAACTTCACAACAGCGGCAAATAACTGTTAATTTGTGTTGATGCAAGTTCACAACAGCGGCAAGCAACTCCATAAAAATTAAAAATATCAAAAGTGAAACAATTTTGGTGTGCGATGCCCGAAGTTGCTTTGACACACATTAAAGTTGCTTCGACACAAACCAAATTTGCTTCTTCACAATCCATAGTTATTTTGTCGAGCAGCAAAGTTGCTTTGTCAGATAGTAAAATTGGTTTGTCGGGCACCAAAGTTGCTTCGACACACACCTAAGTTGTTATGTCGGCACCAGAATTGGTTCGACACAAAAAAAGTTGCTTTGTCGAGCACTAAAGTTGCTTCGACACATACCAAAGTTGATTTCGACACACACCAAAATTGATTTCTCGAGCACCAAGTTGCTTCGTCAGACACCAAAGTTGGTTTGTCGGACACCAAAGTGTATTCGACACAAACCAAAGTTGCTTCATCACAAACCATAGTTGCTTTGTCGAGCAGCAAAGTTGCTTTGTCAGACACCAAAGTTGGTTTGTCGGGCACCAAAGTTACTTCGACACACACCAAAGTTGCTATGTCGTGCATGAAAGTTGCTTCGACCCACACCAAAGTTGCTATGTCGGGCACCAAAGTTGCTTCGACACATACCAAAGTTGTTTTTCCAGACACCAAATTTGCTTTGTTGGACACCAAAGTTGCTTTCGACACACATCAAAGTTGATTTGTCGGGCACCAAGTTGCTTCGTCAGACACCAAAGTTACTTTATCGGGCACCAAAATTGCTTCGACACACACCAAAAGTTGCTACATCGGGCACCAAATTTGCTTCGACACACACAAAAGTTGCTTCGTCGAGCACCAAAGTTGTTTCTACAACACACCAAAGTTGCTTCGTCGGGCACAAAAGTTGCTTCGACGATCCACCAAAGTTGCTTTGTTAGACACTAAAATTGTTTTGTGGGGCACCAAATTTGCTTTATCGGGCACCAAAGTTGGTTCGACACACACCAAAGTTGCTTCTACAACACACTTCTTCGCCAGGCATCAAAGTTACTTCGACGCACACCAAAGATGCTTCGTCAGACATCAAATTTGCTTTGTTGGCACCAAAGTTGCTTCGTCGGGCACAAAAGTTGCTTCGACGAACACCAAAATTGCTTCGTGCAAATTTGATTTGTCGGGCACCAAAGTTGCTTTTACAACACACCAAAAGTTGCTTCATCGGACACTAAAGTTGCTTTGACACACCAAAATTGCTTCGTGGGACACCAAAATTGCTTTAATGTGCACAACACCTGTAAGCAATTTTGCTATGCGTGGAATACTTAGTCCATCTGATTATCAAAGGGGCAAAGAAAAGAAAATGCTACATGCAGGCAGTGACTACCTAGCGACGTGAAGTGAAAATGCACATAGATGGAGAGCTACAGGTAGCTAGACATGTACTACTAGTACATACACTACTATACGTATGCTACTAGTGGTAGCGGGCTCATGCCAGATCGATGATCGACCAAATCGAGTGAATCAGCTGCAGAAGGTCTATGCAGCTACAGCCTCCAGGGGCATCGTGAAATCCTCGTCCTCGCCATGAGATGGGCAGTGGCGGAGCTGGTGTAAAACCATTGGGTTCACATGAACCCAATGAAATCCATCAAACCTTCACTAAACCAGAGTGTGATATTGCTAATTATTGGAATACTACATTATAATAGCAAGAGATGAACCCAATGGTTTTTTGTACTAGCTTCGCCACTGGAGATGGGTTGGCACCACGGCGAGGAACCAGCTGCATGAGGGCCCGCATAGGCGCGCGCTGGGGAGAATCTTCAGCGTGCTGGACTCGGCGAAGGTGGACTCCTGGTACGGAGCAACGACGCCGTTGAATCGAGATTCGGGATAGTGGTGCTGGTGAGGGGGGAGGGGGGAGTTGCAGGCCCGTGTACGATGGAGCTCCCAGCCGGCGGCCGGCAGCTCGGCGGTGAGGAGGCGCGGAGCTCGCGGGAGCTTTTTTTAGATGTGGGGAATTGGGGATGGGGAGGTTGACGAAGGGACACACGTGCATATGAGCATGTCACTGGGTCTAATATGATAGATTATGCTTTACTAGAGGCTGGGGCGCCCCTCGGGGCGCCTCCTAACCGGTCATCTGCGACCCAATTATCATTCCAATAATAACATGGACTTTCGGCCAGCTGAAACGGGAAGATTGCAGCAACACTAAGCAAGCATGTTTCCTAAAGGGGCAGAGATCCAAACTGGATTCCCGAAAAAACACGCAATATATAGAGGATGATGTTGTACAGCATATAGTACGCACTCCGAATCCTAACTGAACATGAACATACTCCCTTTTGTTCTGCAAACAAAATAACAATTATATACAAAATTTGTTCTAATCTAATGCTTACAAACCATGAAGATTGCAGCACACTCTTACAACAAAAAGGCCATTTACTCAATCCTTACACAATTGACCAGCTTTATCTCGTGAACTTGATCAACTCACAGCTTGCAAGTGAAAATTTGAAGTTGCAGAATATGGAACGATTTGCTAAAGAATTTGTTGAGTGTCTCTTCTTGTCTGATCTCAGATGTGAAACTGAAAATTATGCTGTTCAGAAACACTGCATAACTGCCTTCAAGAGTAAATGTGCATACTGCCAATATGCGATAGTGCACAGCTAGCCCAGCCTGAACCCATCAGAATTCTACAAGGTCATGATCTGGTTTGTTGGGCGGTACCTTGATTTGGACTATGTTTCCATATAAAGAGAAGAGACTGAAGAGTTTATTGCCTTATCCTCGTTGGTTTGCTGCACAGGAAAGTTAACAAATGACATAGGTCTCTAAATTAAATCTTGAGATAAAGCTTGAACGCCCTATAAGTTGGTGTCCACCATAAATTACTCATTTAGAGAGCAGAATAATGACCACACTTACTCTGGATTTTTTCTTAATGGGCAGATCAGTCCTTGACATCAAAGAAAGGGGGTGATGTTTTAAATTCAAAAGCACATATCATGTCTGTTGACTCCAATCCTACCCAATAACCAGGACAGCACGTAGACAAGACATATGAGAAGTTTATGATCATAACAGGTAGAGAGAGACTTTCAATTTTCACCCTTATTAACTGTGTAAAAATACCAAATAGCTATTCTACTTTAGAATTCAATCCATCAAATCTAGTTGGCAGCACAATGACATGGATTAGGTCCTATGGCCCAAAGTTCGAACAACAAGGACCTCTCTGGTATTTTTTAAACGTCAATAACCAAAGCAACCTCTAACAAAATACCAACTACTTTGCACCATGATATTGACCAAAATATTAAGATGAGGAAAGGGGACTTCAGAAACCTGAAAGTAATTATCAGAGGCTAAACTATATATTTCAGCATATATGCACGATAAAAAAGAGAACATGCTACCAACTAATTAAGTCAACATCTGAATAATCCAGACTACAAATATGGACATCAAAGTTCTTCATGGACAAGATAGGATAAATTATCTAGGATAACAACTAATGTATCTTAACTGAAGTAATAAATAAACCTGCGAGGGCGCTGCACTTGAAACATGATGGAGAACAACATATCTATGTCGAAACAACTGACATCTAGTGTGGCGTGTTAAATTGGAACTGCCAATGGCAACTAAATGCAGATATATGTTGCCACAAAATCTAGTATTAGACCTTTAAAGGCAAAAGATTCTCTCCTCACTTGTCAATGGAGAATAAATCACCTAGAGAAGTATCTCCAGACTCATGTGTTTCATCATGTCTAAGACTATTTAGTCAATTAGCTCCCTCAACAAATAGAGGTCTTGTCTCTTGTAATTATACAACATGAATGTATTGTCCTAAAGAGTAACATTATCTGAACTATAGAATCTCTAGGTACCAACCTACTGCATAAAGGAGAAAACCCTTGCCTTGAGTTGCTGAAGGTCAATAATGTGCTTAGACCAGATTCAGAACCTTCAAATTTCTACATAAATCAACCAGTAACTTTTATGGCTACAAATACTGGATTTAGATTCTATTGCACATTTATAGTTGACGAAAAAAGAGAAAGAAGCAGATAAAGCAGTAACAATGATGAATTTTCGAATATTCAGAAATGTAGTTTCTAATAAGCAGTAAGGGATAACAAAATAATCAGAAGCTAGATGTAAATCTCACATTATAATTTACATACCCATGTGAAACGCAGAAATATATGGCGCTGCTCAGAGCAGGAACAAGTACTGGAGTTTAAAATCTCTATCATCCATCATTGAAAAAATCTCAATTACCTTTTCCAAGGAGCACATGCCCACGAAGGCCATGTAAGGCAGGCTGGGCACAACATTCAGTCCATTTTAGTGACCAAGAAATTCACGAACGTGGTAATCCTTTTCAAGTTTTTTGTTTGCTAGCCAAAGATGAAAAACTGATGCAAAACCAATAATCTTCGTGATTTCAGGTCAAAGAAAGAAAACTACCTTATGAAAGGGGATGGAATGGCGAACTGTAGATTTATGATATTGGACAACCAATTTAACCAAGCCACTGTCATCATAAAGTCACCTCCTGCTGACAAACACGTCTTCACAATTCTGAGGTTAATCGTTAATATCAGATATTTGATGATGATGACTGCCTGCAAATATAAGAATATACTTCAAAATATTAACCACTTGCACCCTTAGGTCAATATCATCAGATATGACTGAAGTAGCATCACTGAACATTTTAGCGAAAGTGATGCAACTAAAAATGTATTGAATTGGACTGCACTGAAATAAAAATAACCCTGCCAACAAAGAAAACACCAACTGAGAAAAACAAAGTTTGATACTTCTAGGTTTCTTTTTTGTACTACCAATCATTAATAACAGAAAAACACAGAACTTGTAGAACAAGAATTTACCTTTAATCTCTTTAATAGACGCCCCAATGACAACTGGTAAAGGTATTGTGTGTGCCTCCTCATCCTTCCACCCTCCATCGTTAAGAACGACCGATGAGAACATGAAACACCTTAAGAAATGTAATCATATGCAACCACTAAAAGAATGTATTCTAGCAAACTATCAGTTTATCAGACATCAATATTTGATGTGATCAATGATCAATCTTCTAGTATTAAAAAGAATACAAAGGAAAGAAAAAACAGGAGCAACCCCTGATTAATCCATTTCAGTCAAATAATGAGCTTATTTAGCACATCCAAACCAGAACTAATTGCAACACCTCCAAAAATTACTAATCCAAACAAGCAAATCCATATTCTAGTGCTCCCATTAAGGTAAGCATCACTGAAACGAAATTTTCTGAAATCTTTTTTATGAAATAGTAGGCAAATCAAGACAGGGGAATGCTATTTCAAATTCAACTTTCTAGACATTAGTCTTGTGGGAGTCCACACTACAAATTAAGGGTGTAAGGGATTCTTGGGATAATAGACAATTAACTTGAAAACTTCTAAAATTGAAATGCCATACAGTGACGTTACGAACCCATTCAGCCTTTGTGTGTGCTGATCCCTGTCGTCATATACATAGAAAAGTCGCTGGTATAGATAACTCAATAAAGAGTGATACACCAGCAATGAAGATGCGCACAAAATTCATCTTGGTGAACTGCAGTGGATAGTCCCATGACCGCTGGAGACAAAAAAAAGAAAAAGAATTAGTTGTACAAAGATTAGTTGTACAAATCAAATTTCAGTTTGCCTGGATGCTTACCAATAATACCAAATGTAACACAGTACATGGCAGCGTATATTGTGAAAGGAATGGAGGCAAAAAAAAATGTGATCCGAATTTTCCTACAATCACGACATGTTCAGATCTCTGCAAAATCTAACGCAAATGTGTGTCTCCAGGTAGAGAAAAACACTACCTAGTATGGAGAAAATCATTAAACCAATAGAAATCGGTATCACTCTCCTGCCACCAATCCTTGTAGATCCAAGAAGACCAACATTCTCACCGTATTGCATCTAAATATTCTGCATAATTATATTTGAAAAAAATATTCTGCATAATTAGGGATTTCTCTAGCCGCATAAAGGACTGTTTGTCTGTTGTGTGTGTTGTGAATAAGCTGCAGGAAGAAGGGCATCGGTACTAAACTGAGACATACCTGGATTGACGGCGCTACAACAGCCTTATCGGCCCCCATGCTCCACTGCGCTTATGGCCACGGCGCCGCTCAGTGCCCTCGCTACACTGCGCCGGCGACGATGGCCACGGCGCCGCTCCAGTGCTCGGACTCAGCTCCCCGCGTTCCACTGCACCGACGCGCCGATCCAGCGCCCTCGCGCCCTCTTCATGCTGCGCACCGCGCTCCACTACGCTGATGACGATGGCGACGGCGCCCGCTCCATCACCAATTTCCTGCCGCCTCCATACTCTCCCGTCCGCAACGAGAAAAGGGCAAGGGTAGAGGTGGAGCTTGGGCAGGGGATGGGTGAGGCGGAGCATCTCCGGGAGGGAACTGACGGCCGCAGCAGGCCAGCAGCGAGAGAAGATGAGGGAGGCGGCGGCTAGGGCGCAGGAAGTGGCGGCGGAGGCGGAGGAAGAGAGATTTTTCAGCCGCGCTAGGTTTTCATCCCACCAATCGCCAAAGTGTGCGTTTTTCCTCCGCTCGATACGGACAAAAGGAGCGGCAGATATGACAAAACGAAACAAGAAAAACCACGCCCTGGACGCCACGTGGATAGCGTGAGGAGGCGCCCAGGGGGTGCGCTCTTGCTTGTTCTCAATTATATATGTACGTCTAGCCTAACCAGAAATGAGCTCAACCAAGCTTGGTTCAACTGCTCGAGTTGATCCCAGATAGCTCATCGAGGTTGAGTTAATTTACATCCTGCAACCAAATAGTACTGTATGGAAGGTATTGAACAGGTGGTGAATCTCTAGATATCACCAAAGCCAACTTATGCCATAAAGTTCTTTTCCTTGGACAACGTAGGGGGTATATCTTAAAACACCATTTGAGTGGAAAAAATTGACTCGAATTTCATGTCAACATTGGATGGCTTTTTCAATGACCATGGATGGATTGGGGAATCTTCTGTTACAATTGACATGTCATATCGAAGTGCACAGGTGTTTTGATTTGCATCGTGAATAGTAGATGAATTGTTTTGTTGCTCAGCTAGTTGAGTTGGTTCATCCGTTCTGTATAGTGTAAATAGTGTAGGTGTTGAGGCAGGTCAGCGTTTGTTGTGTATATGATATATTGCGAGATAGATGTCTATGATATACTGAGCACTCGTAGTTTTTTCCAAACATATTTTGCCAGTATGCGGTGAACTTATTCCGAGTGAGCGGTGTGCTCTTGCTTTGTTAGGTAAGTATTGAAGTTTCTATGGCGAGAGCTATTCGTAAAGACATAAGTCATATATTAATTAATTGGACACGAGATGAACCATAGTAGGTGCTGGGACAAATGAATACTTTCTATTCATACAAAGGACACCTCACTCATGCAATCGAAAGTAGGGTAGCTTCATATTCCATTTAATTTTTTGTGAATTTACATCTTTGTCATTCAACCTGCAATTGGTTGAATTTACATCTAGACGAAGTGTAACTACCGAATGTAATATGTAATATGAATTTACATCTCTGTTGTGCTGATTCAGGTAGTAGAATAGATAAGAACAGAGTGCTGCACTTAATTTAGCAGTGTACTACTCCTTGTTGCATGTGTATAACGCCTTAGTATCTCTATGGACCAATCTATATTATAACGGCACACAGAGAGTAATCAACTAAATAGTTAAATGTTACCACCCTGCCACTCCAAACACCACCTTGGCCTAGTCATCTGTCAGCTCAGTGCTACAGTCAAAGAAGAGGCAATGAACTCCACCTCATTATAGCTAGTCAAGCATTTTTATTTTTCAGTTTGTTTAAAGATCAATAGTAGTAGTACTTGTTGGCATACAAGTAGGAAACACACACGGTGCAAAACGACATCCACATTCCATATATAGGCAGCCATGTAAAGAAGCATCGTTTCGTCACTCGTTGAGTAGAAGTAGCATAACGGCTTGCATGATCCATGTACTACTTAAAAATTCATTTAGTTGTAGTGTTTTATCTCGTTTTCTTCATTAATAAGCCTAAAGAACAGGAAAAGTACTTAGAGCCTATACCCTATGTTAGATATGTTAATTGTATTTAACTTGAAAAATATATGTGCATAAAACTAACTATGTAATGACTTGTATGTGCATGGTTTTGTAGATATGTTTGCGGCGGCGACGACGACGCCATCGACACGTGGTTGTGGCGGCTACGATGACATTGACACGGGAGCTATGGCGGTGATGACAACATCAACATCAGGTTGTAGCGACGTTGACGTCGCTTATGTATATTTGTGTTTCTGAAACAATGTGCTGTTGTAATTAATAATGTAGGATACCACGGTGTAGGATACCACTCCTAAAAACGCTATTTGTGTTTCTGAATTTTTTTGATTAAATTTTTTAATCCCGAAAATAATACTAGTGGCGCACAAAACAGAAAGAGCGCGCCACTAGTAGTATTTTTTATAATTCATAAATTGATACCAGTGGCGCACATTATAGCGCGCGCCACTAGTATTCGACTTACTAGTGGCGCTCAGTTTGGCCCGCGCTCCACTGGTAAGTGAGATAGCTGTGGCGCCCGAGCCGTGCGCCACAGGTACCACTTACCAGTGGCGTAAGTTTAGTGGCGCACCCCGTGCGTCACAGATAAACACTTTTCGTGCGCGTAGACTTTTTCCTACTAGTGTGGGTGTGTCTCCCATTATGGACTTTGTGCTTGGCCCCGAGCTTGAAATACCACTTAAGCCTTTGGAGAGAGCGTCAGAATTGGGACCCGACTTCGGGACAGCCGGCGCAAAGATGTCATTCTCCCCCAGATACTTGGCTTTCAGCAGGTCTACCCAACGACCCTCGCTGTTCTGGTAGAGCTTCCAAACCCATTTGAGCATAAGAGCGATGTTCATAATTTTGGTGTTAAGGATCCCCAAACCCCCAAACACTTTCGGTTTGCACACCGTCGCCCAGTCTACCATGTGATATTTCCTTTTGTCCCCGGTTCCCTCCCAGAAGAACCTAGAGCGAACCCTGTCCATAGTTGCATGAGTAGAGTCAAATAAGAGGTATAGACTCATCACAAACATGGCCAGGCTCGAGAGACAAGAGTTGGTGAGTTCAAGTTTGCCTGCAGAGGCTAGAAAAAGGCCCTGCCAGGGGTCGACTCGATGAGTCACCTTTTCCGTGAGGAACTCCCAGTCCGACACGCTCAGCAGTCTATCGCTCATGGGAAGACCAAGATAGGACATCGGGAACTTCCCCAGCTTAGCTCGCTTGGTTCGCTGGATATTAACCGATTCCGGGGGTAAAATCACACGGACCTGTTGACGTCCGACGAAAAATACGGAGCTTCCTGTAGGGAATATACAGCTCCGAAAACGTTCCGACGTTCCAAGCGCGGCCTAAGTAGCTTAGCAATCCTGGATTGGTATAAACTCTTTTCCTATTAAGCCTTTGCTGGAACACATGATTACACTTACCTTAACCATACAGATCCAACGACCAAAAATCATCCAATGTTGAGGTCAAATGCGTTGAGCACCTCGGTGCTATAAACCCTCCTGCGCTAATCCAGCCGTAGCGCATCATCAATCATCAAACAGAAAAGAACTGCTGGACACAAACATCGCGCCCAACAGATACACGCCTCGACGCCGGCCGGGCAAAACATTGCGTCCGTTGCTGCCGCTGCCCTAAACACCGGCGTCTCCCCGACCCTCTCCGCCGCCCTCAACGCCGCAAGAGAACCTCTTGCTCCACGCGCTCCAATTTCCGTCGTCGTGGCCCTGTCATCCACCGCCGTCGACGCGGCCCTCTGTGCCGCCGTCCTCTCCGCCGCCGTCGCCGCCCTGTCCAGCGCCTCTCTAGCGCGCCTCCGTTCGCCGTCGAGAACGCAGGTGCCGCTTCTGTACGCCGTCGAGGACCCGCTGCCGTACACCGTCGAGAACGCTGAGTATCACAGCGGCCAAACTCTTACTCTACATTCTTTAGATGACCTGAATTTGGCAATATTGAATTTGCCAATGGGAATAATTTTTCCTGTTTCATGCAGTTAGAAGTATTTGAAGTAGTATCAGCACAACCAATTTAGAAGTACTTGGAGATAATGGAAGTATCAAGTATTGTGGGATATATGATACTTTTGTAACTACTGGAGGTATGAACCAATTGCATGCCAAGGTATTTTTTTTTGTTGTATCTGTAGGGTCGTCCTATTTGGACGCTTCCCTGCAATTGTATTCTATAGATACCTTGTAATTGCAGGTACAGAAGATGGCTAGAAGTAGCAGTAGGTTTATGTAATCCAAACAACTAAACCAGCACAAATGATCCATTGATGTCTTTGAAGCACAGTACGTTCATTATATTCCAACTCAATCAAATACGTGTAGTATGAGCTGTATATGGGCTCAACTGTTCAAGTAATAGATTGCACGATTGACATGCTCTGGTTAGAACGTATGCAACGGAAACTGAACGAAGGAATATACAGTGGACCGATGGAACTAATCAGGAATTTGGCACTGGACGATGGTACACTATGCTACTTGATACTACTCTCTATTTATCTTTACAGACACTACTGTTGAACCTACAGATGGATATAGGAATCATTAAATTTTCATGCTATTTTTGTGGTGTAAGTTTCTGGTCTAAAAAAGGGTAGTACTATTCAATACATGTACAGTTGTTTTGTAGATGAATGTTTAGAGACAATGGCGTTTTCAGATTGTAGGGATAAATTCATTTTTGCCGTCCCTTACATGGTGTGTTTCATCTTAAAAAAACAAAATTATGAGGGTGAGATACATAAGTTTTTTTTAATTTCTCCCCAATAGAATATGCCTGCACCTTTTATCAAGGTTAGAGCAGTGGAGCAAAAAAACGATATTCCCTCTTAAGAATTTTTTGTATTTTATTTGTTATATGCAAATACTAGATAGGTTGTGTTATTGCAGTGTCATTGATACTCTAACAAGTAGTATGGTTTACCTGTTAGCCGTAAAAAACCCAGCTAGTATGGTTTACCGTCCTCCCGTACATGTGAATTCATTTCAGCTCAGGTAGGCCGTGTTTTTCGTCTAATTTTCCCAAGCACTAAAATCATCCATATAGCCGGTGTTTAATCTCATAACACTGTTGTAACTAGATTCAGTTTTTCCAAGTGTAATATCCTCAATTCTTAGTACATTGGACATGTTTGCTTTATAGTACAGTGAAATCTAGCCATCAGCTGTATGAATAATACACAATCTGGTTTGCTAGCTTGAAAAACTTGGATTTGGAATGCAAAATTTTATTGCCTGAAATGTGTTAATTGTATTATGTCTCCACATCGCCGGACCGACTTGGATTTAGCCATCCACTCGATTTTACTCCCTCCGCTTCAGAATGTAAGCCTTTTTAGCTAGATATAGTTTAGCTTGCTAAAAAGGCTTACATTTTGGAACAGAGGTAGTATGTCTCATCCAATGTATAAATGTTGCAGATCAAAAGATCACCATTAAAACCGTCTTCTGCGAGAATAATGGCACAATCATCTCATGCCATTTAATGGGAGTGATTGGGTTACTGATTAAAAGGACTGGCATACAACATGTCAACATTGTGTCGTGTGCCCTTGGCCATGGGATTAATAATTGTAAGGATGCATTTTATTTCCATTCAAAGAAGTAAGGATCCATTTTAATTCCGAAGTAAATTTTTTTTGAGGTTTAAGACGGTCGTATCCGTCATCCGATTAGATAGAATAGAGTGTTATGTACAGAATTTCGAGCTAGGGAAAAAATCCCTTCACAAGCAAAAAACAACAAGAACTAGTCTCCAGGATCTTTTGTGTGGGCGAAAGCCCACACCGCCAACTCCTCCCGCACCAAAGCCGCCACCTCCAAAGGCGAGAATGCCACATTGCATAGGGTCCTTTGGCTCCTCTCCTTCCCTGTCCGCCAAAACAAGTGGATGATGGTTTCGCCAGTCGCTCTCCTAGCCTCGTGTGAAGAACCCACAAGTGCTCGCCATGACAACAGACAACCTCGATCAGCAACGCGCCGTTCTCCCTGTGCCCCACAGACACAAAAAACACCTCCTCTCAGCATTTGTAAGGAGGAGTGTCCAAGCATCAGAAACTTCATCATCTAGGCCTCCCCTGGCGGCATCTGCCGCACCATCCTGGTCCCTGACGTCGTCTTCTTCTTCTTCTTGGTCTTGTTCACGGCGAGGATGAGGTCGTCGATGGCCACCACCTCCTGGTCCGAGAAGGGCCGGTCCGAAACATCTAACAAGGCCAAGAAGTCCTCTCGCCGGCGCCCCGAGGGGTGGGCCTCCTCGGTCAGCGAGCCGAGACGGCGCGCCACGGTCTCCCTGGCCAGCTGCTCGATGTTGGCGCCTTTCGGGTGCAGCTTGGCGAGTCTCTCGCTCCTCCACACAGACGGCGCCTCCACCTCCCTCTCGTGGACCAACGGCGTAGCCGGCGTGCCCAATACGGTGGCCGCAAGTGGCACCGTGATCCGGGCTAAGAAGCCCGACAAGGGGCATAGAGCTGCACCGACCTCCATGTCCTGCTGCCCAGGTCCAGCCTGCACCGGCGAGACAAAGTCCATCACGAACTGCTGCCCGTCCACCTTCTCAGCAACGATCTCACCCTGAGCGGACAACAGGGTAGAGCCCGCTCCAGGCTCGGCAATTATTATGAGTACTGCATTTCATTAGCATAGAAAATAAGCTTTCTTGCATGGGTAATCCAAGATGTAACTAAGTTGCCGTGACTCTTCACCCTCGCCTCGCCCAATTCCTCATACTCACCTCGCCGGTCAGGTTCGAAACCCTGCCCTCCATTTGAGTTTCGATCAAGTTGTCATAGCCAAATTACTCTTCCACGATGACATGCCATGTACGCATCTTTTGTTCCTTGCTATGTTGGTTGTTGACCTTACTTTTCCCTATTTTTTGCTAGATATTACTTTTACACATTATTCTCATCTATTTTGCAGTATCGAAGCAGATCCTTGTTGCTATCAGTGTGAAGAGCTCGACGAGCAGATCACTTATATCTGTTTATGTCAGTCCTTGAGCCCTTCTTGTCCAAGGTAAATAAATCTGTTGATGGTAGTGGTTGGACATTGAATTCTGGGAAGTCATTGTTAGCTTTGTACCTCTGAATTCTCTAGGTATATGCATGCTGGATTACACAATAGTTCTGTGTACAAAAGTGAAGGTACGTTTCATGCAAGAGGTAGCTTAGCCGCTTACATCCTACGCAAGTCAGCATTTTCGTAGCAATGTAGCATCACTTCTGTGCTTAAATAATAGTGATGTTTTACGGAAAATAAGCATGAATATGACAATAGAGTTCAGGTCTTCATTTTATGTGCTATGTGCCGAAACTAAACGTGAGTTGTACGTGCAACATTAATAGTAGAGATTGGTATTACACCTCATTTTCACGACACTACCAAATTACACAAACCTGAACATATAACACCAGAATACATACTTTCTTATCATTGATCAGCACATGGCGCTTCTCTAATACAATAATACAATAGTCTAGTGGGCATCGGAAAAGTTTTCTTTATCACATCCCCATACAAGAAGAACAAGTCGATTTGATGTTTATGGCTTGACGAAAACTCTGGTGCAGCTTTACTTGAGCACATATTTGAGGATACCAGGTATGTGGATCTTGTAGAAGTACTCGTTCCAGTCGACGGTCTTGGGGTCAAAATTGAAAATATTGTCTTCTGGGCTCATCGCTGGCATTGTCAACCTCAGTCGCTCCAAGTTCATGTCGTCGAAGCTAAGAAGAAGAGAACGGAAGATTCAGTTATTTGTTGATGTAAATCATCTTGGGGTATAGTATAGCAGTTGTAGTAACCTACCATCCTTTGAAGAAGGCAAAGGGCCCGTAGACGTCGACGAGATGGATGACAAACTTATATTTCCGGCTGAGATCCTCGTAGAGCGCAGAGAAGAGCCCGCAGAGGAGCAGATTCAGCAGGTGCAGTATCTCAAGTGGCAGCTTGTACTTGATGAGCATGTAGAGGTGGAAGCTGGCGATGGTCTTGAAGAAGTACATCTCCTTGGTGGGGATGACCCGGCCGTCCTTCCCGAGCCGCGGGTTCTCGTAGAAGTGGCGGCGGCCAGACTCGTAGAGCACACCGTAGGGCGTCGGGTTGCGCAGCGAGGAGGTGGTGTGGTACATCACCTCGGCGCCTTCCTCCTCTGAGTGCGCCACAATGGCCGCCAGCATGGCGTTGGCCACCATGTCCCCCGGGATGACGTCCATGGTCAGCTCCAGGTCCGCCAGGAAGCACGACAGGTTCTGCTTCGCGTACCCGATGATGATTGTATCGATCGTCCTCGTCCCCTGCATCCACCCGGGGACTGGGTCCCTGAGGATGCTGGTGATGATGCTGGGCCGCATGATCACCACCGGGATGGCGCCGTGGAGCTGCCCTAGCAGCATCTCGCCCATGGCCTTGGTGAACACGTACGTGTTGGACCACCCGAAGTGACGGGACCGCTGCAAGCCCAGCTCCTTCATGGCCTTCCGCTCCGTCTTGTCGTGCGCGCCGGCGCCGTCCTCCAGCAGCAGCTCCTTCTTGACGTCGCCGACCAGCCGCAGCTCGGCGTCGATGTCCAGGTAGGTGCCTTCCCTCAGCGTCTCCCCCTTCTTGAACGGCTTCTCCATGATCAGCCCTTCCCTGTCGCCCGCTGCAAAGGCTGCAAACCGAACATTTTTGTCAGTAAGTACAGAGACAAAGCTACATTCCACATATCGTGGAGACAAAGAAAGAAGAGAAAGTACTGACCGGTAGAGACATGTAGGAGCATCTTCAGATTGGAACACTTCTTGGCGAATTGGCACAGGTATTTCACCCCCATAACATTCACATCCAGCGCAACATCATACCTGAAATTATTAATACGTATTATGTGTAAGAAACTACTTAGATTCTATGTAATTTATTTTTTCCTTCATAAAAACAAAACAATACTACTACTGTGGAGACCTTTCATAGAAGTTTGTGGTTGCAGCTCCATTAACGATGATGTCGACCTCCTTGGCCAGCTCCTCCAACATGGGAGCATCTAGCCCCATGTTCTCGAAGATGACGTCGCCCGCTAAAGGGACAATCTTCTCCTCCACAAACAGCTCGAATCCTCCTTTGCCATGCTTCTCTCTCAGAAGGCAGAAGATCTCGGCGTCTGTCACCTACATCATCATCATCATCCATAAAGTAAGTATTCCTCCACATTTTCTGGATAACTAGATTTGCATAATTTTTTTTAGTAAAAATGCATCCTAACTTAATGAAATTTTGAAAAAAAAATGTATTGTACTGCTTTTTCGAGGGAAAATGTGTTGTACTACTAGTTGACACAAAAGACCATAATCGAAGATCTTGGAGATGTTCTGGGCATATGAACATGCACATGCCCCATGGTAATAACTGTGGACATGGACATGTCGTATATATGGTGGATTATTACCACTACTAGCCGTAGAACCACTGCCAGGGGATCTATTCCTACTTTTACCCCTCTCTTCGGGCTGAATTATTGGTGGTGCATAGTGTGTGTAGGGTACACATTCATGCATCGACTCCATTTCCACGACTCAACCAACCCTCAATATGGCTCATTCATTGGGTGTGCCTACTAGGCTCATTAGTTCTGACAAGGACACAACATAAATCAAACTCCTCTCCATATTGATGGCACAGCCTCTCAGTCTTCCAAATATACCACGGTTTTGAAAGTTTACTTTCAAACTTCTTCATTTTCACAAGTATAGGTTAGGTGAAGTGGTACCATTAGATTTGCCATGGAAAATTGTTCCACAATATGCAAATATATAGGAAATCTATAACCTTTTTACTCAGTACTTGCACAAAAAAAAAGATAATGGCGCAAAGTAAAAACAAAAAAACTACTTTGAAACAGAGAGGACAATTAACTACTTGGAGTCTGTGGCAAATAGTACAATGAGCACCTCACTCTCGATTAGAGCCGACTCTAGGCGTGGATGTAGAAACCGATTTTTTATACTTACCATGACATTTTTTTTCGAGAACCCGCATGAGATCTGCGCGTTTCTATATTAAGCTTATCGACTTACCCCGACATGCTGACTCAGACTTAAAGAGATGGCCGAATTAACTAACTTTTTGTCTGTTTAGTCCGAGTCCAAGCCAACCGGGATTCAAAAAAATAGATAGTTGATGTTTTGGCTATGGTTTTCTTTGTCAATGTTTTGGTCTATGTTGGAGTGGAAAATGACTTATCCATGCCAAAATTTTGTCAACTATGCAATCAAGACCAAAAAATTAGTAGGGTTAATTTTGGTCACAAACTGAACGTACCAATCATACTGAACGTTTCTCTGCCGTTGAATATATGCAAGAGACATGAGGTAGGTGCTGCCATGACGAACAATTAGTGCTACTAGATCGGTCTGGTACAGGACGTGACTAGGTATATGCATGGACCGAACACACACATTGACGGCTTGCTGCATGTTAGACCGGCCAGATCAAATGCGTTCAATTGTACACAAATTTAAGCTAGGTAGATACAGTATCTCTCCTTGTCTCGATCTCATAGTAGAGCTACATGGCAGCATACTAGCTACCAGTCTCAAACTCTCAATTCAGACGGACAGAGTTGGACGATGCTGACTGGACGTAAACGTCAATTAACATGCAAGAATTGATGAATCCATGTGCTGCTGCAAGCATGCAACACTTGGATCGCGAGATCATAATTGACCACATGCGAGTTTTCCTGTGAAATCTACAACATGCTTGTGTCCATATGAGTCATGACCATATTTACATATGCATGTCATCTGAACTTGGTTGCAGTGTATAATTATAGGGTTAAATAGTGTAAGTTGGAGTTAGTTAGAACCTCTGCTTCGACGCGTTGCTTTGCGGACTGGGCGTCGATGGCACGCACGAGCAGGTAGATCCTCCTCACCTCTGGCTGCACCCGGAGTATCTTCTCCACAAGAACTGCATGACATGAAAGGCATGCATATGGATCAACACAAACGGTGGAAAGATCGATAGGACAAGCCGCCGCCGATCATCATCTCATCAGCCACACATGCATCACGTACGCAACTTGCATGGGAAATTCAATTGGGCAGTGTACATTAGTAACCTAAACTAAACTTTGGTGTGTGTACTTACTCTTTCCGAGGAAGCCAGTGGCGCCGGTGACGAGGATGCTCTTGCCCTTGAAGTACCCCGCGATCTTCTCCGCGTCCAAGCTGCCATCCATCATCACCATGATCAAGGAATTCTCCTCCTCCTCCTCCTCCTCCTCCTCCTCTCCTTTCCTCTCTTGCTTCCGAGAGAATGGGAGAGAGAGAGATGAACAGAGGGAGAGAGTGAGAGACTGCTAGTAGCTGCAGGCTAGGAGTATTAGTAGTGAGCCAGTGAGGGAGTGGCCGGTGACTGCAGGGTGCACACCATCCGTATTTATGCAGTTAGGCAATTAGCTAGATAGGGCATGCATGCAAGCAAGGCGCGCACGGAGTGTGAACGAAATTAAGCGTGTGCGGCACCAAGCTATAGCTCTGGCCTCTGGTCGACCTCTGGCCAGAGTACATGGAGCATTAGCTAGCAGTACATTGCATTGTGCCATCCTTATGTACGCATAAGATCTTAAGCACATCAAACTAGTTAACACCCGTTGCCTTCAACTCAACAGCCCCTAGGCGCCGCCACTCTCCAGCCCCTCACCCGTCCCCTCCCTCTCCTCGCCGCCGCCGGACGGCGTCGCCGGCCAAAGGCCCGGCACTGGCGGCGGCGGGGCAACTCCTACTCCCTCGTGCGGGGTTCTTGGCGCGGGTCGAGGACTTCGGCGGGGCACCGCGTTGAGCTCGGGGCGCGGTGGCGCGGCCACTCCGGCGGCGGTGTGGTGACCGGTGGGTTCCGTGCATGTTCGGGTGGCGGCGGCGCATCTCGGCGGCGGTGGTCACTCGGGCAGCGCAGCATCTTCATCTGGGGGCGGTCTTCAAGGCCATGGCGGCGTCTCTCCGTGGAGGACGGCGTTCCTGGCGACGTGGAGCTACGAGGGCGACAGGGAGGATAGCACGCGCGGCGGTGATGGGTGGGCTCGGGACATGGCCATGGCTGGTGCTGCTCGACCCAGATCTGGGCCTGTTTGGGCCCGATCTGGGTTCTACGGGCCCCAGCCGGTGCGCACGTCCATGAGCCTCTCTGCAGACCTTGGCGCTGCAGCGCGGCGGCGGAGCTAGTCGGACCTGATCTGGGCCTGCTGGGGCCTGACCGGTACTGCTGCTGCGTCCGGTCGGCGACCGCCTCGGGCGGTGGAAGACGGCTGATCTCCTCCTAAGGGTTGCTGGTGTTGACTTTGCGGGCCTGGAACCTTCGCCCGCCTCATTTTACCGCCTAGTTGATCCCACGACTTGGTGGCTCCTTTGGCTGAGGTTGCGGATGCCGGGGCGGCGGCCCTGAAAGGCGGTCTGCATGGGCGTCTTTGCGGCAAGCGACGGGACAGCGGTGATGGCTCTCTCCTTGGACCGTGTGGATGGCGAGGAGCGGGCGGCGGGGGTGCCTGGCGTTGGTGGCAGCAACTCCCAGATCGTGGTCAGGAGATCCTACTCGGGGCTAATGGATGATTCGTCGATGCGGACGTTGTGTGAAGGTTTTTTCGAGCGGAAGCTCTGCGCTCCGGCGCCAATGGCGGCGATGCCTGTGGGTACCGTTACCCTCTTGGGGGCATCATTGTGGCTACCTTCACCACGTTAGTGCTCCGGGTGAAAACCTTTGACCTCTGGTCTCGATGTCGGCGACGTGCTACGTCGTTACCCTCTTGGGGGCGTCATCGTGGAGCCCGTCCCTCGGGTTCGTTCCTGTGACCTCGGTGGCAAGTTCGGATCTCCGTGTTTTTCTTTTTCTATCTTTGATCTGTTTTGTAAGAGGTTCACCTCATCACCATGTATCGGTTCGGCCGTTGGGCTTTATTTATAAAGCGGGGCGAAAGCCTATTTCTTCTTCAACTCAACAAGCAAGTACCAGCTTCATTAGTCCAGTGGGCTAAATTGAAGCCTAATTAAGAATCTGCTAAAAGCCTAAGAATGCCTACGCAGGTATACTTGTACCACTGCAGCAATACGTAAGAAAATCAATGAGGAAGTTGGACACTCCCTCTGCTCCGAAATAATTATACTAGGACGTACCGTTAGAGCATCGGTGTCAAATTTAAAGATTTTTATTATTAAAGCCGCTAGGTGGCTACTGAATAGTGAAGCTACGAGGCGTGACTTCATTTAGTACCAAGGTTAAAATCTTGTGTTCCCGTGAAAATAGAAGTTCAAATTCTAATGATCATATTTACACGGAGGTGTTTTGGCGGTAGTCCTCCTGATCCGATGGTGACGCAAAAGTTTGGGGCATTCCTCCATTGGAGGTGATAGGGGCAGTGGCTCTCTGTCGTGTGTGGTGTTTTTGTGTTCTTGCGGGCATGCGTACATTTTGCCTATGAGTGAAAACCGGATCATCAAATCTTGGTGCTCTCTCATTGCGTCTCCCTCTCCCATTTGCTCATAACTCATAAGTGGAGGCCTGTCACACGAGGTGGATGGCTAGTGATGTGGTGATTGGAGATGATCTTGGCTGAGACGGTGCACAGAGCTATGGGAGTGTCTGAGGTGAACGTCTACGATCCAACTATGGATTCTTACAGAATAATATTGGGGTAGCCATTGGAAGATCCATCATCAAGATGGCAACTCGAACACCAATCAATACCCGGGGTGAAAACCTCGCCTTAACTTGTTGCACGCGGCACCCATGATGAAAATCCTTGTCCTGACCTTTCAGGGTGGATTCGACAACATCGACACAAGTGACTAATCTTTTCTTGAAGGCGTTTATTGCGGAAGATGGCAACTTATTCGTAGGTGTTTTTTGACACATTTTGTAATAACTCTGCTTTATAAGGTGTTTTGGCCTTATTGCCTTGCTCTTATTTGATAATGATGGATGTTTGCATTTAGGACGCAGGGGCTAGGAGTATCACCTTCCTTTTCAAAAAAGAAGAAGAAGAAGATGGAAGCGAGAAAAGTATAGGCAATCATCATATTTTTTGTCATAGTCTTGGAAGTAAATAATTTGATAGGTGCAATTAATTGTTTCTTATATGAGAAGCAAGGGCCTGATGATGGCTTCTTTGATCAAGGATTGGCTCGCAACGACGTGGGAGTGAGGTTGTGATCATCACTGCATATTATGCAGTGTTGGTTGTTGGCGACGTTTGTGGTTCCCCTGCAAGTTCACAGAGGGAGTGTTATAAACGATAGCAAAGAAACGACGAAGTGCGGAACGATCAAACCAATGGGGACACGAGATTTTAACGTGGAAAACCCCTCCAACAATGGAGGAGAAAAAACCACGGGCGCCAGCCAGCAATACTTCACTATAATCGGGTGAGGTTACAAACGCCGTGGGTTTACAATGTGTGGCTTACCCCAACCGGCGGCTTACAAGAGGAATATATGGTGGCATAAAACCCTAGGTCGGCTGCAGTCCGACCCGGAAACGATCCGTACCGTACCGCGGGGGGCTGCCGCCCCCGCACCCCCTCCGTGCATACCGGATGGGCCTGCGGACGTTATGGGCCAACTACTGACTCCGGGGCGCTCCGCTCTCCTTCGTCACAAGTTGGCCTTCATCAGTATAGATTTTGGATCATCATTAAACAACAGGGAGCATGCTACTGCCATGGCTAGGTTGGTCAGCGGCATAAATCAAAATTAAGTAGCAGCAGTGCCATGCAGCGTGATCTGTTCGGCACGTTAGAATTAGTTACTACCACACTTGCATGGTAGGACTCATCGAAATGGTCCATCATGAACAGTCCTGATCATAAACCCCCTTTGAAAGGATATAGGGGTGAATAGGAGTCAATTAGATATCTAGAGCAACCAATAAGGAACTCGTACTCGACACCTTTGAGGTAAAAAAGAACTGATCTACATGCATGGTTTTTAGTTATGATGCAAAACCATCCTTTGTGTATGCGACAATCCTTGAGGTGAAAAACAGCTACTGATCTTACGTTTCTGAACTTCAGTTCAGAGTTTAAAAATGGAGGTTTCTGCGAGGCTGTGAAAAGCAGCGAAGGGATCTACTGTGCAGGTCTAATCTTCTTACCCAGAAGGAAGAAGTTACAGCTCCTCAATTCATTCCTATATTATCTACTGTGCAGGTCTAATCTTCTTACCCAGAAGGAAGAAGTTACAGCTCCTCAATTCATTCCTATATTACTCTTCGTTTGTTCTGGGGGTAATTTCTCCTTTTGGAAAAAAATTAGTAAGTACTCCACACTTTTCACACTGATGTGCTAATCTTTATAGTGAAGGATAAATCACAAAGGTAGAGTTCTGCTTGAAGGGACATAGACAGAAAGAGGACAACTAATTTATATCGTATCTTTTTCTTCCGGATACAGATCCATTGATCGATTTCTGTCTGAAAATCGGTCGATCTACGGAGAACCACATCACTCTTTCCATATCTTTTCTGGAGCTCCATTAAGTCGGCATGCAATGCACACAGTGCGTGTATGGTGCCGGCAATTAATTGGACGTGCCCGGAAACAGAATTCATACCCATACCAACTGCTTGCCAACAACTGAAGAACGTACACCCCACGCTGTTCTGATGCCGAATCTTCTGATGTCATTTATCAAAGTGCTTGATTTCTGGATGGTGTTTTGGGTCGTATGATAAAAAAATTAAATACATTTTAAAATATCAAAAAATTCTAAACAAAAATTTCGGATGAACATCCACGTATTTTATTTTCGTACACAAATTTTTGCGAAAAAAGACATTTTTTGGCCTATGTAAAAAGACAAAAAAAATGTCTTGTACAAAGTCATTTTGAAACACTTGATTGTTTTTTTTACACAGGGTACAAAAAATGTCTTTTTCCCGCAAAACTTTATGTACGAACATAGAATGTCCGGATGTATATTTTTTATTTTATTTTTGTATTTTTTGACATTTTAAAATACAAATTTTACGTAGTGGGAGCATATGCTCATTTGACCCAAACGACATTTCCGTTGATTTTTCAGGTTTAGCAATGTGAATAAGGTGAAAAAACTCAGAAGAGAAGAGCCTGCACAACTATGATGTCTCGGAGCATCTTCAACCGGCACTCCACTTTTCCCTATATACCAAGGTGGACAGCCCGGACCCATAGCTAGCTCAAATCTACGGTTGTCCGGCAACGCTCATATCCATCGGAAAAAATGGTGCTGCCCGAACGTGTCCGGATACGACCGTTTCGTCGGATCTGATAGGCTAGATCCACCCCCAAATCACACTAAAAAAGGCCAAATTCTCGCCCATGTTCGTCCTCCATTTTGTCAAATTTCCCCGATGTTTCCACCCTACCTCCGTCGCCGCCCCAAACCCGCAGTGCATGACCCAAACTCTCTTCAGACTTCGCCGCCACCCGGACATGGTTCCCACTTTCGTACGATGCGCCTCGGTAAGTTTTACTCCGTCGGATATACACCTCGCTGTCATGTGTTCGACAAATTGTCAGAACTATTTTTTTATTGTTTTTCTCATAAGTTCTACCGAAATACTGTCTAAGATCTCCCCGAACGGATGGAAAGCTCCTCCCGGAGCCTCATGCTTTCATTGGCGAGGGCTTGAAGCTGTTTTGTACTCTCGTCCTGGATTTTTTTGCAGCCCTTGAGACGTGCGACAACTCCCCACTCTCCCAGGCCAACTCGTCGACAAGACTCTTGGTTACACGGTAGTTTTTCAGCTCGCTCCGGAGCCACAAGCACGGTATCCGAAGGGACTCACGGTCCACGGAGTAAACACTAAAGCCACCCATTACCTCATCAATCGCGTGCAGATTCTATGACAGTGATCCTGCTTTAAATGGAAAGAACTGATTCCCACACATCAACGACCTTTCATGTCACGTGCCAATTCAGATTCAGATATCGCCAAAGTCACTACAAGGAAACTGCTTATCCCCGAGACCAACCTACTCATGTCCTAGAAGAGCATATTCAAATTCAAATCATGCGCACCAACCAATACGGGAATGCCTCATCCCCGAGACGACCTACTCATGTCCTAGAAAAGCATTTTGCCTTCACAAGTCTTGCTTTTAACTAATTCTGGGAAGGCCAACTCGTAGCTACGTACTCATGTCGTTTTTTTTAGAAATGGGGAGAAGCCCCAGCCTCTGCATCACGAGGATGCATACAGCTGTTTTATTACATATTTTGAAGTATCAGGTTTCACGAAATACAACTCAAGCATCAGAAAGAGTAGCGATAAACACTAGCCAGCGAAAAACAACAGGAATGAAACACTTATGCATCACTTAATCTATTGAAAATCTGCCAGCCAGCAAAGTTGTAGAACGCCCGAGCGACCGCCTCAAGCCGGCCACACCCAGAAGCCACTTCCTCCCGTTGCTCCAATGGGAGGAGGAAAGACCACGCGCCAAGTAAGGACGTAGCCTGGTAAATAACCTGCAAATAGTTCATGCGTTTGGATTTGTTAAACAACCATATCTGGTCTAACGGTCCTCAAAGGACACGCTAAGTCGCTAATCCATCAGGTCAGAGGCACAACATGCAAGAGACTCCCCTCCGTGAAAAGACCTCCTTAGGTCCCAAAGGTAAAACATGCTTTGAGATACCCTCATACATTACTGCTACTTTTTCATGACGAGGAAAAAAATTTCGAGACCTATCATCCAGGTCCAGAACAATGTCGATACCTACCATCCGGGTTCCATGACATTCTCGAAGACCCTTTGATACCAGGGGCGACTTATACATTACTGCTACCTTTTCAACTTTCGGAATTAGTACTATAACTATGTCATTCCATCCATCTGGAATAGACTTATTATTTGTTGCAGCCAAAACCTCCTCCGTTAACACATCCTCAAGTATATGCCAATTGTTTTTGAAGAAAATATCATGCAAACTGTCCGTACCTGGAGCCTTCATATCACTAATGGAAAATAGTACTCCCTCCGTCCCAAAATAACTGTCTTAGATTTGTCAAAAAGTAGATGTATCTAGACATGAAACAAATATAGATACATTCACTTTTGTACAACTTTGAGACACTTATTTTGGGACGGAGGGAGTATTTTTTAACATCCTCAACTGAGTATGACTTTTGCAAGAAATCATTCATTTATGTAGTAACGCTCGACACCACCTTAGCTAGAAGGTCAGAATCAATATCATACACTTTCTCCAAGAATAATCCCGAGAAATGATCAAAAATTGTGTTCTGATATGTTGTCCCTTCCACCCAATTTTCACGTTTATTTTTTAGCTTCTTAATTCTCTTCTGTTGCCTTCTCATATTAGCAAAATTATGAAAATAACTAGTATTCTTGTCACCCAACTGGAACCAATTAATTCGGCTCCGTTAAGCCTAGCAGAGCTCCTCTTGTTCCAAAAGTATTTATATTTCAACGGCTATTTCTTTGTCGAGCAATGTTCACATCCCAAAGCTTCTGGACAGAAACCTTCTCCAGTTCCTTCTGGGCAGATCACCCCATGTATGTGTATCCATGGCCAAGATAATTCATGTAGGAGGACTCCGCGGGGGGGGGGGGGGGGGGGGGGGGCTCGGGTGAAACTCTAGCCGCCGCTGCTCCCACCTCTCCTCCAGGCCATCTCCCAGCCACAGTCGGAGGAAACCGGCGGGCAAAGCCTCCCCGATGGATGGCGGGATCTTGTCTCCTGGTCAATTTTTGCGATGGGAGACCTCCGGCCAAAGCGTGACAGCGGCCCTGGACGTTGGCTGCGTGCGTGGAAGAGATCAGATTCCGTGGCTACGACCCCGGGAGGGTGGGGGTCGGTCATGGTTGTGTAGGGAAGCCAGCTAGGGCCAGGCGTGTTCAACTGGGCATGTCGTGATTCTGGCCAAGATCCGTGAATTGGTCTGCGTGGTTTGGAATGGCAAGATGGTCGGCGAAAGATGTGCTCATATGCGATCTAGGCCGATGATGATGGCGTCTGTGGGCGCTGCTGATGCCTGCAGGTGCAGAGGTTGTTGTAGCTAGTTTCGAAATAAGAATTATCAAACCACAGGGAGCTGAAGGAAATGGTTTATGGTTTCTCCTTTGGTTATCAGAGAATTGTACCTGCAAGTTAGTTTGATCCAAAACAAGTAAGTGTGTGGAAAAAGCGTTGTTTCCCAGATTTTTGAAAAGATGACATAAGATTGTACCTATATGGGTTGACCGGGTCTGTTCCATCCTTCTTTTTGGTGCTGACGTGTCTCTGTATCTCCATCTCCTTGGGAAGTCTCTCCCTCCAATTTGGCAGAGGGACAACCTTCTTCATGTGTGCTCCCGATATGCTTCCTTCTCCGATCTTCAACTAAGGAGCTTCCTTGTCCTTCTTGATCACCCAAATCTGTTTGGGATGGGGCGGCTGTACAGCTGGGGAAGACATGATGAATCTAAAGGAAAACCCTAAACCGAATTAGAATAACAAAGAGAAAGTTTGGAAAATAAAAGAACCTCGGGTAAGCTTTTAACGACCACCGGTACGGTACCGACGTAATAGTTTTTTTAAAGCATGCAAACGAGCGAGCTACAATATTACTATTTTATAACGACCAGCGGTACGGTCAACGTCCACAGTACCACGCACCATACTGATGCCACTTTTTCTTACCGAAACTTTCAAAGAGCTTAACGAGTGGCAGTACAATCAATGAATATCGTACCAGCCACCATAATAGACAATAGTTTTTTAGCTGTGCTAAAGTAATTCTTAAAGACCAGCGGTATGGTCGTTCGCATAAAAGCCGAGAAACTCAGAAAAACTGTAAGAAACTCCAATTGCTGTCAAAACCAACTGTCTTACTTTTACCTTCTCGGGCTATTGCTTCCTCAGGTGTGATAGTATGTAATTCTTCAATCTTCTTACTTTCAGAAGCAAGGTAAGGCTTGAGGCGTTGTCCATTCACAGTCCATGGCTCTTTATTCGATCTTATTCTTCCAATTGTATGGCTCCTGAGTTGAATACTTCCTCAATAACATAGGGACCTTCCAATTTTGATCGCAGCTTCCTTGGAAATAACTTAAAACAAGAATTTTATAGGAGTACTTCGTCCCCTATGTTAAATTCCCATTTGTGAATCTTCTTGTCATGCCAAAATTTAACCTTTTCTTTAATAAACTAGCACTTTCATATGCTTCATTTCTAAATTCATCTAATGCATGAATGTCTGGCATTCGTTTCTCCCCAACAGTTTTAAGATCATAACTTAGATTCTTTATAGCCCAAAAAGTTTTATGTTCTAATTCTAGAGGTAAGTGGCAGGATTTACCGTAAACCATCTTGTATGGAGACATACCCACTGGATTTTTATAAGCGGAGTCTCGTTGAGTTGGAGTGCCCAATCTTTTCTGGATCTACGAACTGTATTTTGTAAGATGGTTTTAATCTCCCTATTAGATAGCTCCACTTGTCCACTTGTCTGGGGATGATAAGGCGATGCCACTCGATGTTCAACATACTCCGTATTTGTGTAAAATTCTCCAGAAAGTTCCTTTCATAAAGTGAGATCCACCATCAGTAATTAAAAATCTAGGAACTCTAAACCTGGGGAATATTATCTCCTTTACCCATTTGGTAACATAATCAACAACAACAAGAATATGGGTATTCCATTTGATGGTGTAAATGGTCCAATGTATTCCTAGCAGGTGTCTGACTTAGGGAATATCACTCTCTCCTAGCAAAATGTCCTGCACTTAAATATGGTTAAGCATTACTTGGTCCTCGCTGTTTTTTTTAAATACCGCTGTGCCACCTGCAATATTTGAAGATTAGTGACTGTAGGCTGCAAAGCATAGAATTACAGGCTATGAGTCTGACAGCATTTGAGTATATGGGGAGTCCAATACCGGTTAAACTTGATGACTCGTTGAAGCTATCACAGGCAAGAATCAGCATAAAGACTGGAATATCAACTACATTGTGAATGAACTTTCTTGTTCATTGGCTCATGTTGATCGGCTCTTCCTCACATTCCGCTTGCTCACTAAGGTTTGGTTCACCACTGTAATGCCAGTCTTTATGCTTTATCTCAGTCTTGCCCTTATGTATTTCTGTGCCTTCACAACTTATGCAGACAATTTCTTTGGCAAAAAAACCGGTTAACTTTATTCACTTGAAGCTGGTACTGGATTTTCATATATCTATGAAGAACCCAAGAACCCGTTTGATATCCTTCAAGTGACTCGCATTCTGGAGGTAGTCCCTCATCTCGAGCATCTTATATTTAATGGAAGTACTATACAGTCTGCTACATGCCTACATATTCTTGAATAAGGTAGAGATATCCGCACGCACCTTGGGTGCTGAATCCTTTTCATGTTCTAACACTCGAGAGTCTTGCAAAGCGTTACCTGGATCCGCAAGGAGTACACCGTGATGTGTTGAAAAATTTAGGGCTCGATGTGACTTGTTAGGATATAACTCCAACTCTAGCCTTCTGAAGTTGGCGATGCCCCCGCACCTAAAGGGCCAAGGGGGTCATCGTATCCACACGTACTTGCCATATTTTGTATGATGAACAAAAGATTACAAACCACACGTCGGGTTGGCTAGAATAGCATTACAAACAAAACAATAATTAATCTCAAACCACACTTCGGGAAGCCCATGCATGCGTATGCACAAAGAAGATCAACTACTCTAATTAACCCAAGTAAAACATCTTCGCGAAACAGATAACTAGTCATTTAAGGGCGTAAGTGGCCGGCGCTCAGGTGATGGCAGCACACCAGTTGTGTGGATGGCTGAGCGTCGCTACTCGCTAGGCTGGCCTGCACACCACAAGGAGCCATGACGGTGGTGCTTTGGTGTCGCGCCAACACGCTTGGACATGGACGTTCACAATCTGATATCAGATCAGTCATGGAAGACTATTGATCCAACGTTTGGTGAGTGCTACTTCCGTTGCTATTGCTGAACTCTGCAGGGCATTCCTCCATCGGAGTGTGGCTCTATCTCTGTTGTATGTGGGTTTTGGGTGGCGATGCAGCGGTGAGGCTTTGTGTTGCTGCTACGGGCATGCAAACGGTGTGCCTATGATTGAAAACTTGATCAGCGGATCAAGGTGGTCGCTCATTGCCTCTTCCTCTACCATTCGTTAACAAGTGGACGCATGTCAGAGGAGGTGGAAGAGATTAGTGATTCGGTCTGGTCGGAGATGATCTTGTCTGAGTCCGGTGACGCTTCTGGACCTGTTCTTTGGCTTGGTCAATTGCCTCGATCGAACGCCGGATCGCTTCTCAAACGGAATAGGCTTTCCAGTGAGTTCCTTCCTGAATTCTGAGGTTTGCCGGAGCACGCGACAGTAGCCATCTACCTTTTTCTTGAATAAGGTAGGATTCTAATAATGCTGAGCAGGAGATGCCTGCCACTCGAAGTTATTTTCATTTGAACTTTTGGCTCTGGTTTTTGCAATCACTCTTCTGTTATGAATAAAAATAGCAGCTCTCCTGCTATGTTTTGAAGAAAAAGGAAACATGCGAAGCTAGGAATTCAACATCTGCAGACTGCAGCTGGGATGGCGAAGGAGAGTGTAGCTTCAGAGTTTTGATGAGAGAGACATAAGGAGCTTCCTGAAATTGATATCGGCCTTCCAGTATGTCCATAACTTACCTGCAAACTATGGTCTGCAGAAAAAACGTACAAGGCTCGTTGTTCAGTGTTCATCTTAAGAGTGGAGGGCAACTTGAGTATCTTTGAATCTCAGAAAAACTCGTGGCTTTCCCAATGTTTCAGAGCCACATGAGATGATGGAGAATCAGATATAATGAGATGAAGAAACTGAGGAGTAGAAATAAAGAAAGCATCCCGCCTTTCTAGTCTCTCCGATTTTTCTTTGCTTGGCCACAAGTTGTTGAGAATTGTATATCACGGCACGCACATTGTTTCCAACAACAAACATAACATGGTATTAGAATATCATCACAATGCTCTCCACAACATACAACCAACGTCGACCCACTGACCGACGAGGCACGACTCTGTTGCGATTACACTGCTTCTGCATTCCTACGACCTAGAAACTGGCTAGAACTGAGCAACCAGTTTAACCACTGACGATCCGCAAAACCATGGCGGATGATTGTTATTTGACCACTGAGAATTCGAAACGAACGACGCCAAATGACGAGCTTGCTGCTAAGCAGCTACAGACGACCTCACAGAAGCAAGCAACATTAAGCTAAGCTGAGCATGTTCTGCAGCACTCTGTTGCTCCAGCTTACTGCTTAGGAGAGGCCCGGACCTGCTGCTCCAACTGCATTCGAAACAAAACAACAGGTCAGTTGGATTAAGTTTATCAATGATGTGACAAGCTCAGAGTCCGAAATTCTAGTGACCTTTTCGAGCAACATGAAGCTAAGATTCACATACACCCAAAATAGGTATGAGTGAACAAAGGTTTTCAACTCAGATTTCCAGTAGTCCTAAATACTGCTCTAAGTACAATTCACAATTTAGCATTGCAAATGCCACAGAGATTTCCATACAAAGTACTAGTAATGTAATGTCTGACAGGCAAACTATCAAAACTCGTTTCATATATGCTTTTCGTCTATTCATATGCCGCAAACTAACTGAATCCAATCCATTAGCATCTCATCTTCTGTCTAGTTTATGATTTTGCATATCAAGCAAACTTTGGAATATAAATATTTTATTTGAATATGGTACCGAGACATGAGTTTTAGAAAAAAAAAGGTAATACCTGAATCATGATCTGAAACATACTGCAAAGATCATAGAAATCATTCCTCAGAGCATCCAGTGTCTTCAGGCACCTGACACGGAAAACAGTTCAGTAAGTTGTTAAGCCCCATTCTATTAGCAGGTCACGAAAGGAGCATGTTAAGAATTATTGAAAAATGCTGATGGCTGCTACATATAAGAAAAAAAATCACTGCAGGAATATCTTAAGAGTTGTTGAGGGGGGACCCTCATGAGTTTCACCATATACTCCCTCCGTTTCTAAATGTAAAATGTTTTAGCTTTTTTCCATATTCACATTATATCTATATGTATCTAGACACGTTTTAGTGTATTTGTTCTCTCATTTTAGTCCGCATATAGTCAACATGTGTAATATCTAAAACATCGTATATTTAAAAACGGAGGGAGTACTTCCTAACAAAACATACACTTGGGTCCACTGAAAATAATCTAACAGGGTCGAGGCATAACTATAACAGAAGAAAACACCTCTGTTTTGATAATAACATGTGAAAAGGTAGCATCAATTGGCAGATGGAAACATCGATAATTTTTAAGTTCTTTCACTGGATAGCTGCGCAATATTCAGAGAAGACGGCGAAACTTAGTTACCCTTTGAAAGATATAAATGCTATAATAGACTCAGCTGCTTCGTTTCGATTGTAATTTGTAAACATGCATGGAGTAGCTTCCTACATCTAATATAACACTCTTAAAGTGTACAAACAAGCTCAGTAGCCAGCCAAATCTTTCTATCTGTAAAGACTGAATAAATTTAGTAGTTTACATAAGTGCAATTGCATCAGTAAATACTCTGATAACATTACTAATAAGAGGATGTGTTACATCAGATGATTAGATCACAATGATAGAAAATACAATACTGTGACATAATGATACAAGGTACTAACCCATCTCTGCTCTTCTCCTGAGAAAATTCACTGAACTGAGTGCAGGTGTTCTTCACTCTCCGAGCACCAACACTGCAAACATGCAATACTATGCTATGAGGAAAGTACAACCAAACTTTCTTTAATGAATGAAAATGAGCATTGATTCCTCTTCACTTCCTCCCAATCAAATGCAAATATAGCACACTGATTCTCCACATATGAGTTAACAAATCAATTAAATGCAACTGAGAAATCTCAGGTAAGCAAAGACATGTAGACTGATTGGCTTACAAACTTTGAGTCCATAAAAAAACATGGATACCACAAACATAACTAAAACAAAATTGATTAGGAAATTGGATAGTTTGTGCACATAATCGTAGTTCTGAAGCACAATAATATTAGATTTTAAGCACAATAAAATTAGTTTATATAATAGTTTTATTTCCATAAGTATTTAACTTTTAACTCTAGCAAATATTCTGTATTAACCTATAAATACCATTATTTGTGAACCTATACCATCATAAAAAAGACCCAACCCCCAAAGAGACTTGCTATTTTTGGTCTTAAACAAAGGTAGAGCATGAAAAACAACCCTAGCTAGTTTAAAACACTACGATGGCAGAAGCAATGTCGACCCCTCAAAACTTAATTGGAAGAACCACATAACATGGGAGAATCTAGAGTTCTACTCCTTGAGCATTCATATTTGTGTGAAGCGGCTCATGCTTGTCACATCCAAAGCTTAACCTAGTACAATGACCAAACCGTTTGTCGGATCTAAACCATAAAACAGTACAACGACCAAGCTGTTTGTCAGGTCAAAATCCCCAACAGTAAAACGACAAAATGATTTGTAATATCTAAATCATAAAGCTGTACAATGGCAATAGGATCTCAACCTCTCCCCAAATTAATTGAAAGATGCCACCCGATGTGTACGGAATGGACCAAGTTTGTCGTATGTACATAATAAAGCACTACAAGTAAGGATGGCAATGGGTAGGGTATGGCGCGGGTAGAGCAATACCATACCCATACACGTATAGTCAATGGGTATAAATTTTACCCATACCCGTACCCGTACCCACGGGTAACTTTACCCGTACCAATACCCGATGGGTACCCATACCCATTGGGTAGATCAAATAGTATGCAAATTATTCACATTTTTACACTCATCGATAACACATTTGACAAAAAAAAAATTATCTGAACTAAATAACAGATAGATTAATACATGAAAATTATCTCAGCTCAATAAGGGGCTGCATATGTTGTATGTTGGAGCTTTAGCGTTAATATCCACATGTCTATATAACGGGTAGGGTATGGGTATACCCATGGATATGAGGTTATATCCGTGCCCTACGCACGACTTAACGTGTAGGGTATGGGTACTACCCATGGGTATAAAATTATGCCCATACCCAGTGGCGGACGCAGCGCCCCTATTGCCCGGCGCTTGCCCGGGCTTCCGGCCGACCGGCGTACTGTATTTGTACCGTATTTACTGTTTGCCAGCCTAAAAAATATCATTATATGCCCTTAAATCTACTGTTTGCCCGGGCTTCAAAATATCCTAGGTCCGTCACTGCCCATACCCTACCTATGCGGGTACGGTTCCCACGGGTACCCGTATCCATGGGTAAAATTGCCATCCTTAACTACAAGGTAAACTTGATCTCATCCCTTCCATATTGATTGGAAGCGCCACTCGTAATGGAACAATTCCAATCTATACTCTTTTGGCCGTACGATCTAAGCAGGAAATTAAACAGGACAACGATAAAATGATTTGTTGGATCTAAATCAATAGTAAAACGGCCAAACGGTTTGCCCGATCTACAACGGCGAAACGGTTTGTCGGATCTAGATCATAGAATGGTAAAATGACAAAATATTTATCGATCTAAATCAGGAAACAGTTAGCCAAACGGATCTCATCATCTCCACAAATTAATTGGAAAATGCCACCGATGTGTACGGAACACATGGCTTCCCATATTGATCGGAAGCGCCACTCGTCATGGAACGATGCCGATCTTACTTTTTGGGCCATCCGATCAAGATGGAAAATGGATCACGTTCGCCGGATCTACTTCATAAAACACTACAAAGATCAAATGGACGATAATTTTCCCCCAAGATGACTGGACACCTTACAGTGAATCGACCTCCTTCCATTCTATGGGGATCCAATACCCGATTTGGGCCACCAACAACAACCATCTCTCCTATATATGCTACTGCAGAAACACATATGAACAAGACATAAAAAAAAAAAAAGAGCCTCACCTTGCACTGCTCCCCTTGAGCTGATGCACAAAAGCGTTCACCTTGTCAAAGTCTACACATGGCTTGTCCCTACACACACAGCAACCGAATCCCCAAGCAAGGAATCAAACATCTCATCACAGTAACATTACAAACGAACGAGCAGAGGAAACACACTTACAGCAGTTTGGCGAGCTCGCCAATGATCCGCTCGCCATCCTCGTGGAAGAGCGTGACGACCTCTGGAATGAAGTCTGGGAGCATCCGCACCTGCTGGAACTGATCGTCCAGGAAACCCTAACCCACGATATAAAACAAAAGCAAAAAAATCAAATTCCCCAACAAGGTCGAGTTAGTCGTCCACCTCAAGGAGAAACTTAAATTCCACACAAATGGCACCAAAACGGTAAGGTGCTCACCATGGCGAACATGTTGGACACGAAGGCGTTGAGCTGCATCGCTGCCGCCATGGCTACCCGAAGCAAGGACTTGAGCTAGCGAGGTAGAAGCTGAGCAGGGGGTAGGGCGGTGCAAAAATATGAGTAGGGATGGATGGTGTTTGGGACTGGGTGGGTGCGATATTTATAGGGGCCTTGGACTCCCAAGCCCCCCACCCCAGTTGGAAGTGGACGGCTACCCTCTTCCTGCTCTTTATTGCTCCCATTTATTTTCCTTTTGTCATAATAAACGTCGTTCTCATCTAAAAATGCCAAGCTGTAAATTTACCATTGATTTATTTAGGCCCTTACCTATTTGGCTTGCTGTATGTATATAGTTTCATTGGATACCTTTTATTCTCCTTTCTAATTTTAAGAATGTTAACTTTTATTTGTGTGAGATCATTAAATCTTACGAAATATGATTGATAGGACGTAGGAAGAGTTTCATTTCATTCCTTTTATGCGTTAAACCGCGTCGATCGTTTTTTTTTCCGTGCTACTTCTAAGCTCCAGTGATGGCACGGACAATTTGAAAAGTTTTGATAAATGCAGGGGTGTAAACGGATAGGATAATTTTCGTACCGAATCCGTCGCCGAATCCGTTTTAAAGAATCCATATCTGTTCCGCAGAATTTGCCGGATAAGGATATCCGATTCCGAACTGAACCCCCGGATACGGTATAGGATATGCTATAAAAAACAGCATCCGAATATGGATTATCCGAATATTAGTTAGGATTCTCCGATGGTTATAATCCGAATAATCTGATTTTCTACCGAAATGTCTAAACTAATAGAGCACAATTTGTATTTTGTGAGTTGTGGAGCTCATTTGTTGAACAACGACTCCCTTGCATGGTCATTCTACATACTATGGAGTATAACTTTGTTAGATTATTATGTTGTTGAGCTATTATTTTTGGTTATGTGGTTTGATGATATACATTGCGCATACTGATACGTCTCAAACGTATCTATAATTTCTGATGTTCCATGTTGATATTATACCAATTGTGACATGTTTTATATACACTTCATAGTATTTTTATGCATTTTCTGGGACTAACCTATTAACAAGATGCCACAGTGCTAGTTCCTGTTTTCTGCTGTTTTTGTATTCCAGAAAAGCTAGTCTGGAAATATTCTCGGAATAGGACGAAACTTGGACAGAACCTCCTATTTTTCCAACACGTACACGGAATCCAAAGGAGAGACGGAGGGGGGCCGCGAGCCAGCCACCCCATGGGGCGGCGCGGCCCCACCCCCAACCGCGCCGTGGGGTGGTGTGGGCCCCACGGGCGTCTCCAGCCGCCGCCCTTTCGCCTATATAATCTTTCCGACGTGAAAACCCTAAATACCCGAGCCATTATCCACGAAAAGTTCCAGAGACGCCGTCGCCATCAACCCTAGCTCGGGAGGGTTCAGAAGCTCTTCCCGGCACCCTGCCGGAGAGGGGAATCATCACCGGAGGGCTCTACATCACCATGTCTGCCTCCGGAGTGATGCGTGAGTAGTTCATCCTTGGACTACGGGTCCATAGCAGTAGCTAGATGGTTGTCTCTCCACTTTATGCTATCATGTTTAGATCTTGTGAGCTGCCTATCATGATCAAGATCATCTTATTGTAATGCTACATATTGTGTTTGCTGGGATCCGATGAATATTGAATACTATGTCAAGTTGATTATCAATCTATCTTATATGTTATTTATGATCTTGCATGCTTTCCGTTACTAGTAGATGCTTTGACCAAGTAGATGCTTGTAACTCCAAGAGTGAGTATTTATGCTAGATAGTGGGTTCATGCCTCCGGTAATCTGGGAGAGTGCCAACAACTTCTAAGATTGTGGATGTGCTGTTGCCACTAGTGATAAAATAACTGATGTTTAGCTTAAGGGTGCGCCGTTAGGTCTAATGCATTTGTTTACATTGCGCACATTACTTAATGCGATTATCCATTACTTGCAACTTAATACCAACGGGGAACTCGGTATGACAACCTGGAGGTGGATTATTAGTCATAGACGCCGTTGGATAACGGTCTATGTATTTTGTCGTAATGCCCACATGAATATCATAGTAATCATCATGTCATATATATGCATTATCATGCGCTCAATATTTTGTCAATTGCCCAGCTATAATTTGTTCACCCAGCATGTTAGTTATCTTTTATGGAGAGACACCACTAGTGAACTGTGGACCCCGGTCCATTCTTTTACACTGATAATACAACCAACTGCAAACATTGTTCCTTTTCATTCTTTGCAATTTACTACTGTTTTCCACACCATACGTTTAATCCTTTGTTTTCAGCAAGCCGGTGAGATTGACAACCTCACTGTTTCGTTGGGGCAAAGTAGTTTGATTGTGTTGTGTGCAGGTTCCACGTCAGCGCGCCACTGACAACGTTCAGAAGTGATTTCTTGCTGACGTGTGATCCACGTCATCAAGCACTTTTCTGGCGCCGTTGCCGGGGAGCAAGAGGATTTCTGCAAGGGGAGTTTCACGCTTCCAATCTCTTTACTTTGTTATTGTCTTGCTTAGTTTATTTTTATTTAGTCTTGTTTGCTTTATTTATCAAAAACACAAAAAAATTAGTTACTTTTCATTGTTATTTTTCAGTCTTGTTATCATGTCTAGCCCTGTTCCTGTCATCATGTCGCCTGAGGAAGAGATCTTCACTTTCAAGCAAGGGAGTGAGGAGAGTTTTAAAGATGCTTGGTCTAGAATTTTTGAGTCTATGCTAAAACTGAACCTAAAATGACTTTAAGCCTGCTCTTAGTAGCTTTTATTTTGGTCTTGTTCTTTGCTACAGATATGCTTTAGATGCTGTGGTAGGAGGAGATTTCCTTCGTTATGATGGGGATCAAGCTTTTAATGCTAAAAAAAATGATTACAATTTCTAGCCCTCCAATCAGTAAAATTGATTTGGCTTTGACAAGCATAAGTGATAGACTTAACACTCTTGAAACAAACATATCTGGTCTAAAAGAAGGGTATAATCAATTCGTGAACACTATGATAATGTGCCAGTAAATTTTGAACCATCGGGATGGGTTCCCTCAGTAAAAGTTGTTATCAATGGTGAAACTTTTCATGCTCGCTGTGATATTATGTCTGAATTCTGTTTAATGCCCAAGGATATTTTTGATTCCTTAAATCTTTGGGAGCTTTCCAAATGCGAAGATTGTATAATTTTGGGTGATAATACTATTAAATTACCAAGAGGAGTAGCCGAAGGAGTATTTACAAAACTCCTGGGGATAACAATATCTATTGATTATCTTGTCATTGAATGTGCAGGAGTAGGACAAATTACGCTTGGAAGATCTCTGTTGAAACGCTTTGGAGCAATAATAGATGTGGGCCAAGGCACTATGAATTTCGCCTCTTCACCTATGTGTAACCAAGTATTTCCTAAAGATAAGGGTAAGGTAAGAGAGCTAAGCGTAAGATTGTTGATGCTTCATCACTTGGAAACACTTGATTCTTACTTTCTGCGCCTAGCTGAAAGGCGTTAAAGAAAAGCGCTTATGGGAGACAACCCATTATTTTATTTCTGCAATTTTTCTTTTCTTTTTGAGTCAAGGAGTTGTTTACTTCTGTAACAATTCCTTTGTATCTTTATTTTATCGCATTGTTGTGCCAAGTATTGCCTCTAATAGGAAGATGATGCTAGATTTGGATTTCTGCGCAGGAACAGATTTCTGCTGTTCACCGTTTTATTCTGTAAAATCACAGAAAAATTATTTAAATCTAAATTTTTGTGCGTGATCCTCAGATATGTACGCATCTTTCGTTAGTTTAAAGTTTTTCGATCTGAGCAACGTAAGTGCCTCGAAAAAATTCGTCTTTACAGACTGTTCTGTTTAGACAGATTCTGTCTTTTATTTTTCGCATTCTCTCTTTTACTAGTGTTGAGTGGAATTCTTTTTTAGGGTGAAGAGCTTCACATAACATCAGTGGCAGTAGTTAATGTTAAAAGTAACGGTGTCCTTATAGAACATGTGAGTTTTTGATTGTGCACTAACCCTCTAATGAGAATTACTTGAGTTTGGTGTGGCGGAAGTTTTCAAGGGTCAAGAGAGAAGGATGATATAATGTGATCAAGAAGAGTGAAGAGCTTAAGCTTGGGGATGCTCCCATGGATCACCCCAGCATATTTCAAGAAGACTCAAGCGTCTAAGCTTGGGGATGCCTCAGCAACTTATCAGGTCATCTCTAGTGAAACTATATTTTAATTCTTTCACATCATATGTGCTTTACTTGGAGCGTCTGTGTGCTTTTATTTTCAGTATTTTATTTTTCTTATGGTCAACTTGATTGGACCCAGCATTCTTGATTGGGAGAGAGACACGCTCCGCTTTTTCATATGAATACTCCTATTCTTCACTTATACTTGTTGAGTATTCTTATCTAGCTATTGCTATGCTTTTAGCTCCTGTTTTGCATGCATCTCTTATTCAGAGCTGTTAGTTCTTTTAAAGAAAGTACTCTCTTGCTTCACTTATAATTGTTTGGAGAGTTTATGTTGAAATAAATTGATTGGTGTTTGGTTGGAACAGAAAATGTTGCATGTGGTAGATGGTATAATGGAAAAAGCTTACATATTCTTGTAGATCACTGTATTGGATAATTTGATACTTGTCAATTGTTTTGAGTTATCAAGTAGTTCATGTTTAAGCTTTTGTATCATGTAGTTAAAACCTATTAATGAAGAACTACCGTAAAGCTCGTTGAAATTTGGTTTGCATGATTGGTATCTCTAAGGTCTAGATATTTTCTAGTAAAAGGGTTTGGTTAACAAGGAAGACAGTGTAGAGTCTTATAATGCTTGCAATATGTTTTCATATAAGTCTTGCTGTGTCGGTTGATATCCTGTGTTTGCTTCAAATAACCTTGCTAGCCTAAACTCTGTACTGAGAGGGAATGCTTCTCGTGCATCCAAAACCTTGAGCCAAAATCCATGCCATCTGTGTCCACCATAACTACCTATATGTGGTATTTCCTTGCCATTCCAAGTAAATTTTTCATGTGCTACCTTTAAACTATTCAAAAATTATTACTCCTATTTTGTGTCAATGTTTACCAAGCTCATGAGGACGGGGTGGATGTCTTTATGTCAACTGTCAAACAGACTTTACCACCGGACTAGCGGCATATACATCCGCTTATCCATTAATTTTGCAAAAAGAGCTGGCAAATGGGGTGCCCAGTCCCAATTAATTACAACTTTAACCGCTTAATTCTCTTCACATTTTTGCCCTGATTTATCAGTCAAGCAATGACAAACAGTGAAATATCTGCATGTGTAAACAAAAGAGAAAGAGGGATGATCTGCCTTGCTGGTAGAAATAACGTCCTTCATGGGAGCCGCTCTTAAAAGTCTGGTTGGCAGGGGTCATATTGTACTTTCCATTTTCTGATTCGTTGACAATTAACAAACACCTCTCAAAACTTATTTTTACTCTTTATGATTTCAAAAACTTAAAAAGCTCTAGCACATGATTTAATCCCTGCTTCCCTCTGCGAAGGGCCTTTCTTTTACTTTTATGTTGAGTCAGTTTTCCTACTTCTTTCTATCTAGAAGCAAACACTAGTGTCAACTTTGGTGCAACAATTTTTATATGCTTGTATATTGCACTTATTATATTGCTTTGTGTTGACAAATATCCATGAGATATATATGTTGAAAGTTGAAAGCAATTGCTGAAGCTTAAATCTTCCTTTGTGTTGGTTAAATACCTTTTACTTAGAATCTATTGCTTTATGAGTTAACTCTTATGCAAAACTCTTTGATGCTTGTCTCGAAAGTACTATTCATGAAAAGTTTTTGCTTATATGATTCAGTTGTTTGCTCATTATCTACTTGCTAGCAAACTATAGACCATTGACCTGGATCACTTCATTCATAACATGTGCTTTACAATATTATTTGATTAAGATTATGATTGTAGCATGTCACCTGATGCATGTAAAATGCATACATGAACTTTGCAGTTTAATTGCTTATATTCCAATCATATTTGCATCATATAAGGGTTATATCAATGTTTTATAATGATTTTTGGGAATATTCATTTATTTCCTATTTTATGGAATTAACCCTGCACAGGCAGAAAACCCTGTTTTCTTATTTTAATGTTTCAGGGACCCAAACGTCAACGAAATCACCTGGAAATTTACGGGCGTCAATATTTGGAAGGAAGAAGACCTGTGGGCGAAGGAAGCGAGCAAACGGAGGCTCAAGGGCCAAACGAGGGGGGCCCACGCGGCCAGGTACTGTAGCCGCGTGGGACCCACCCATTTGGGCCTCGTGGCTCCGTTGCCTTCGATCTTTTCTCCACCGACATCGTCTTGACTTAAAAACGCCTATAAAAAAGGTCCCCCGACGTTCTCTGGAAGGAGCGCCGCACAAACACAGAAACACCGAAACGGAGATCAGGAGCTGCAGATTGGAGGGGGAAAACTCCGGCGGGGCGCTGCCGGCGTGGTCTCCATCTTCTCCATCGACTTCTCCACCGTCTCCATGATGAAGAGGGAGTAGTCCACCTCTGGACTATGGGTTTGTGGAAGTAACTTATGTATCTCTCCTCTCTTGAGCTTCACTAATTAGCACCGTATGAGCTGCTGAAAATGATTACGGTCACCGTTGTAATACCTTTGTGGTGGATCTTTATGAGTTAATATATGTTTGAGATTGCAATGTTTGTTTCAGTTATGAGTATAGATGCATATTATGTACCCCGTTCTTGTCTACTTGTTTTGATGAAGCATGTTTATGAGAGCGTGTGTGGGGGAACGTGTGCATTAGTTGGAGTAACGGGGGGTGGCTAGTGCAGTGAACGTGAGAGAAAGTTCTGCGATCCACTTTGGTATCTTTACCTTACTTTGTTTCCCCACTAGGGATAAACTAAAATACCATGCTACCGGGGATGTGGGCGTGACCATTGCCACTACTCCATGACTAGATCTAGCATGTTCTTGTTTTCACTTCATGTCATGATACTTAATGCTATACTCTGAGTTATCTTAATTACTGAGGTGTTATGATTTAGTTCGCATCTTGGTGGAGTATAAGAGAGGTTAATAACCAAAAGATCTCTATGTTAGGACGTGATGTCCATATATTTAAGTAACTTGTTATCAAACCCTGTGTTGCAATCTCATATGTTAACTGTGTGTGTTCCATTGTCTACCACTTTATAAAGAGAGAGTGCATTTGTGAAACCATGAACCCCAGTCCATTTTTAATCATAAGAAACACCTTTCCAACACCATATACCATTTTTCTATTTTCAGCCATCATTAAATCCGAAAATACAAAAATACTTTTCATCTTGCATACATCATTCAAAAACCCAAAAATATCATTTACCATTGCATCCACCATCATTGCATATTTATTTCTTGTTTGCATTGCATAACTATCCTGATATCATTCTTACACCTTGTGCTTGACAACCACAGGTGAGGTTGAGGACCAAAACATCTAACCTTGTTTTGTAGGTAACCAAAAGAATGATAAGAAGATAAATCTACCACTTCAGATTCCCCGAGAGTTCGATATTAAACCCTCGAGTCACCCCTCGTGGGGAAAACTGTCTTCCACTTACTATACACTCTGCACTTGGAGTCTCAACCTAATCCCGTTTACTTTTGCAGGTATCAAAGCCTTGCTCTTCGGGATCATCATCACCTCAGAAATTATTTTGTTTTTATCGTTTTACCTACTCGAGGACGAGTAGAACTAAGTTTGGGGATGCTTGATACGTCTCAAATGTATCTATAATTTCCAATGTTCCATGTTGATATTATACCAATTGTTACATGTTTTATATACACTTCATAGCATTTTTATGCATTTTCTGGGACTAACCTATTAATAAGATGACACAGTGCCAGTTCCTGTTTTCTGCTGTTTTTGTATTACAGAAAAGCTAGTCTGGAAATATTCTCGGAATTAGACGAAACTTGGACAGAACCTCCTATTTTTCCAACACGTACACAGAGTCCAAAGGAGAGACGGAGGGGGCCGCGAGCTAGCCACACCATGGGGCGGCGCGGCCCCACCCCCAACCGCGCCGTGGGGCGGCGCGGCCCCACCCCCATGCCTCTTGTAATCTGGGAGAGTGACAACAACTTCTAAGATTGTGGATGTATTGTTGCCACTAGGGATGAAATAACCGATACTTAGCTTAAGGGTGCGCCGTTAGGTCTAATGCATTTGTTTACATTACGCACATTACTTAATGCGATTATCCGTTGCTTACAACTTAATACCAACGGGGAACTCGGTATGACAACCTGGAGGTGGATTATTAGTCATAGACGCCGTTGGATAACGGTCTATGTATTTTGTCGTAATGCCCACATGAATATCATAGTAATCATCATGTCATATATATGCATTGTCATGCGCTCAATATTTTGTCAATTGCCCAGCTGTAATTTGTTCACCCAGCATGTTAGTTATCTGTTATGGAGAGACACCACTAGTGAACTGTGGACCCTGGTCCATTCTTTTACACTGATAAAACAACCAACTGCAAACATTGTTCCTTTTCATTCTCTGCAATTTACTACTGTTTTCCACACCATACGTTTAATCCTGTATTTTCAGCAAGCCGGTGAGATTGACAACCTCACTGTTTCGTTGGGGCAAAGTAGTTTGATTGTGTTGTGTGCAGGTTCCACGTCAGCGCGCCACTGACAACCTTCAGAAGTGATTTCTTGCTCCTACTGGTTCGATTAAATCTTGGTTTCATACTGAGAGAAACTGCTGCTACACTGCTTCATACCTTCCTCTTGGGGTCTCCCAACGAACGTGTGATCCACGTCATCATATATCGATCCGACTAATTTTCTTTCCGCCCCGAATCCGCTCCGTTTCCGTTCCGAATCCGTGATTATATCTATCCGCCCCCGAATTCGCAACCGTTCATTATCCGATCCGATCCGAATTCGAGAAAAAAATATGGTAAAGATATGGTAGAGGCAAAATCCGATCCGATCCGATCCGTTTACACCCTAGATAAATGTAGGCATGGTTAAAGTTGTAATGGTATGTTTTGAAAAGAAAATGAATTGGTATTTTAAGATCACTTTAGTTTGGCGTAAAAATAGTATGTAGACATATTTTAATTGGACATCTTCTAATATCCTTTCTCCTTTGAAATTAAAGTTATCTACTACTTCCTCGGATCCAAATAAGTGTCACAGTTTTGAACCACGGTTCAAAACTGTGACACTTATTTGGATCCGAGGGAGTATTTTGTTTGTATTTTATCATTTAGTTTTTTACTTAGTTCTTTTTGTTCAATCTAAAGATAGTCTCAATGTATACCTTATGATTTTAGCTTGTAATTATATTACCACATAAATAAGTGGTCGTTTAAGTATACTTTTTTGTTTACATCAAATCTAAAATCGGTCGCAACTAAGTAACATGAACACATAATTATCTATATAGTAATAAACACAAGGGTAAAAGAGTTTCAAATAATGGGCAATTTTAAGCACAAGATATTTGTAGATGGAATTCACTGTTATATTTTCTTTAATAAATCGTAACCTGGTCTTTTTCGTAAAAATATTAATGTATATGAGAAACAATATTTATGTCGAGGTGCCAATCAGTGCATGTCATGTGATATTTTCTGAATAACTGTAATTAGCCGACTCTGTGCGTGATAGATCATTGTGCGATACAGTAATAAACACAAGGGTAAAAGAGTTTCAAATAATGGGCAATTTTAAGCACAAGATATTTGTAGATGGAATTCACTGTTATATTTTCTTTAATAAATCGTAACATGGTCTTTTTCGTAAAAATATTAATGTATATGAGAAACAATATTTATGTCGAGGTGCCAATCAGTGCATGTCATGTGATATTTTCTGAATAACTGTAATTAGCCGACTCTGTGCGTGATAGATCATTGTGGGATATCATCGGTTCCTATTGCAAATACCACAATAGCCATATGACATTAGCGACAAATTGAAATAACCATAAAATATCTAACCGTACAGAGCACTTTTTCTAATTTATTCATACGTTTAAATTTAGCATTTACATATGTGTCATTATTTACAAAAAATGCAAAATTATGTGGAAATTTTCTCTTCGTGATAAGTATAATGGTTCAAAAGTAAGGGAAAAAACCGGTTGGCAACCTCACTGCACCGGCATATCGACCCCTCATCCTTCCCTCTCCCCCCGTCCCCTCTGCCAGGCGTCAGGACTTCTCGGCGGTCTCCTATCCTATACACGTGACTCGGTTGGGATCGGCTGCTCCATGGATTGGAGCGAGAGGACAGGTGGCCTTCTCCGGCAACAATTTGGTGGGTATGAGGTGACGATATCCGGCGGTTTCACAAGAAGACGTGGTTACACCTCTAGTCGGTGGTCTTGGGTGTGACTTGCAGCCTTGCATGGTGTGGCTTCTCTTGTACTTGTTTCTTATCTTTGGTCTGCTTTGTAAGAGCGTTTACTCACCACTTTGTATTTGTCGGTCGTGCGTGGATTTATTTGTAACACGTGGCTAGCCTGTTTCGAGGTATAGCCATCATGGTGACCAAATAAAAGCTACAAATATACGAATTCACCTCACAAAAAAAGATTTAGATGTGATTTCAAACCAATCAAGAATAATACGAGCCTGCCAAAAGCAAGAAATTTCTTTCTTTCCCGTTCCCCGTCTACAGTAGAGAGGGGCGGAAAGAAAGGCGACTCCAAGCTCTCCTCCTCTCGCCGGCAGATCCGCGCTCCCCTCCGCCTCCGGTCGTCGTTCCGGCACCGTGAGGTGGGGGGGAGCTCGGGCTCTTGCTCGGGTGTAGATAGGTAGTAGTTTGGTAGGTGTGAGTGCCCTTGCGTCGTTGTCGAGGACGGAGGCGATGGCGGCGGTGTGTTGGGCGTGGTGCTCCCCCCTCTTCCTCCGTTCCGGCCTCGTCGCCGGGGAGGTCGTGGAGCTGTTTGGTCGGACCTCCTTCTCCTTCTTTGCTCTTCTGGACGGCCGTGGTGGCGGGGGGAGGAGCAGCGGGAGGTGGGAGTTCTGTTTTTGGTGCTCGTGTTGCAGGTGGTTTTCTTCGGTGCTTCTACTCCGGCCGACCGTGGTGGCGAAGGGAGTGGTGCCTGGAGGTGGTGTGCTGGTCGCGGTGGTTGGCCTGGGCGGCGCGGTGCTGGCTGGAGGTTTGGTGGTTGCAGGAAGATGGTGTTCTGGCCGTACGCGTTCATCGCTTCTCAGTTCCGCCGCGCGGCGACGGACGGCTTCTGCGGTCTCCTTCAAGCTGTGGTGGCGCCTTCTTCTCGCCGGCGAGTGGTACGGCGGCGCCGTCGTCGTCTAGGTGTTTGGGGTGTGGTTTGGGATCCGATTGTAATTCCTTTCTGAGGCTTGGGGTGCTCTTTGCACTTTTCTGGGTCCCTCTGTAGTTTTCTTTATCTTTTGGACCTTTTTGTAAAAGTGTGCTGGGCTTCTTAATATACGCGTCGGATCCTCCTCAAAAAAAAAAAAAAAAAAAAAAAACGATCCTGCCAAGCGAGAAGTGGATGTACTAAAGGTAAGCCTTTCTTCCACAACAACTTCATGAAATTAATTTGATGGGTCGGGCTATAGGGATGACCCTTCGATTTCGTTCTTTTAATTTTTTTTGGAAGGATACTACTTATTACAGTCTAACTCATTGAGAGGAAAGGTAAAAACGGTGCAATGTATCTATCTAAATCGAATGGCACCTAGCCTGCGTCTAAAATGACGTGAGTACAAATACGTGTGTCTGCTGTCATGAATTCACCTTGCATGCACATTACTCACGTATGTTCCAGATTCAGGTGAATACAAAATACTTGTCTGTTGTCATGGGCGTACTTGTAAGTTCATTTAGAAATTTCTGTGAAGTTAAAACCGTACATATATCTCGGTGTAATCGTCACGTTACATTACTAGAGACAAGAAAATTACAGCAGTACTTGATGAGGATCTGGAGCCTGGCAATCACTGGCATATACTCTAGTTAATAGTCTTGTCTAGTTGCGCAAAGGCCAGGGACACCCTTGTTAACTTTGTCTCAAGCAACGATCGGACAGCAGAGCTCGGCCCCTTGGCTAGCAAAGGCTAGAGACCCTTGTTTGTTTTGTCTGATTTGTCTGAAGCAACGATCGGACGGCAGAGCTCGGCTAGCAAAGGCCAGAGACCCTTGTTTGTTTTGTCTGACGCAACAACCGGACAACACAGAGCTGACAGCCTTTTCTTTGCTATTAGGTCATTTGCTCGTTTATTCGATTGTCGTCAGGTACGTGCATTTTTTGTTCCTGCATGCCTCATTGTTGTCATATAACAACAACCACTCATTTCGTTCTAGCTCATTATTATTATTTTGAATTTTGTTCTAGCTCATTATCTCCAGGGTAAAATCACTGCTGGACCCAGACCAAAGCCACGTGATTCGATCAGTATAAACTTATTGCAACTGGATTATATAAGTTTTGTTGAAATGTTCAAACAACCATGCGATCCATATAGTTCCTAAAACATCATCCTCTGATGCCGATCCCGCACTATAAGAAAAATTACCTTCTACCACGGCTTGTTTCTGTTGTCGACGGGGCTTTTTTCATTGCCACACTTTTTTTATCACGCAAAGTAAACCATGGTTGAACGAGGGTAATCAACCACCGTTCAACAAAATCTGTTGTAGATGTGTTCGCATGAATTACAGAAATAGCTTCGTGATAGATGACATAATTGCCATATGACAAACGCCGTTAGTTCAATGTCACGGCGTTATCCTATTTGCCACACTTATAATGTGTGGTGAATACTAGGCATAAGACCCATTCAATTTAAACGGGTCGGCCCATCTTACATGAAGAAAGCATAGTCATAAAAATAATGATATGGCCCGGCATTAATCCGCCCTCGTGAGAGGGGTGCTCCTATATATCGCCCGCATGCGGCGCTCCGCGCTGGCGCCGCCTGAAGGGCGCCCGCTAACGGGCCGACCCATTCGGCGAGTCTTCATTATTTTCCTTTTTCTTATGTTTTTTCATTTTCTTTTATTTCAATTTTTTCAAAATGAACAATTTTCGATTTTAAACAGATTTTGAAAATGAACAAATTTTGAATTTGAACATTTTTTGAAAATAAACAAATTTGAATTTTTGATTTTTTTTCAAAAAACAAATTTCGAAAATGAACAATTTTCGAATTTGAACAATTTTTTAAAAATGTACAAATTCTGAATTTGAAAAAATTCAAGTTTGAACAATTTTTTAATTTGAATTTGAATTTTTCGAAATAAAATAAGAAACGAAAAAGAAAACAGAAGAAAAAGAAAAACGGAAACAGAAAATGAAAAAAAACAGAGAAGGAAAAAACGTGAAATGGGCCGGCCCAGCAGCGGCGCGCTTCAGGCGGCGCGGCTATCTAGCGCCGCTGCTGGGCGATATATAGGATTTGGCTCGTGAGAGTCTCAGAAAATATTTCCGGTCCGGTTCCGCAATGGCCCATCAGCGGCTCGGTACTATTTCAGATTATATACGAACTGCTTTTATATTTAGCCTATTTTGGCTCTATAAAGGTAGCGAAATCAAGATCTGGCCCAAAACATAACATCTCTATAGCGCTTCTGAAGTAGTTCTCGACGGCCCATTTAAGCCTCGTATGTCGAGCCACCTTATGACAAAAATCTTTAGCGCATCGGTACATGACGGCCCAATTATATAAGCAGGACCAACTTTTCCACCGTATCTTTTGGCAACTACAAACCCATCGAAAAGTACATAAGAAATTATAGCCCGATAAGTCTGGACCCATTTAAATCCAGAAGCGGCCAACGCTAACGGGAAATTAGCGCGCACAGAAATTGACGGTCAGAACTCGAGTAATGAACAAATGATTTTGACAAATTTATCAAATATGAAGACATTATTACATAACCTCGAAAAAAATAGTAATTAAATCAAGCGTTACTGTTTCATCTGAGAGTTTAACTCTACCGATAAATAAAATCGATGTTTCAATAGGATTTCTGATAGGAAGGTTTTTTTTTTTAGTAAGGGCAGGGCGTTCCTGCAATTCGTATAGAAGAAAGAATTGACCCAGTTTATAAGGAAAACCGGCCCAAAAACCGTACAAATATCCTGTTTATGAGGAAAACAGGGCCGAAAAACCGCACAGACGAGGGGACCGCCGCCCACACGACGCTAGTCCACCGAACGCCACAAAGCACGCCACCAAACCCCGGGGCCGCCGCCCCGACTTACACCACTCGGCACCAAAGTCGCACACAAGCCACAACGCCGCACGACCCAACCGTCTCGTAGCCCTTGCTACCCTTGCTAAAGACGACCGCCCGCAGACCTCAACGTCGCCCCAAATCCGGGGCCGCCGCCCCGGCGTGGCAACCAGATCAAACTCCGCATTGCCCGGAGCCGAACCAGCCGGGCCGACACACTTGCTGCCCGTGCAGCACCAGATCGCCACCCAGACCTCGCCAGGAAATAGCCATGCCCCATAGGACCGTCGCTGTCGAGGGGACCGAGGCCGCCACCTCGAAGTACCACCACCGTCCAGGGTCGCCACCCGGCATCCGCTTCCCCCGACCGCAGAGCCATCCCGCCTTGCCGTCGCGAAGCCAGCGCATCGCGAGGGCCAAGAGCTCCAAGGCGACGCCTCCAACAAGGTAATGACACTTTCGTCACCGCCGCCCACTCCGAAGGAGTTTAGGTTTTCACCCGGAGATCTTGCCACCATAGCGTCGGACCGAATCAATCTCCTCGACGACGCGAACAAGAAGGAGAACGACGCCCGAAAGGCGCTGCCGTCGTCGGCACAAACCGAAGCCAGTGCTGGACTTTCGCCCGGATCTTGACCCGGCCGTGAAGCGCTAGGAGCAACAAGCCTTGCAGGGGCGCTGCCGCCGACCACCCGAGCGCCACCGCACGCCGAAGTCCACACAGGGCACCCCATGCCACCGAGGACGCCGCCCACCGCCAAACAGGTCCGGGGCCGCCGCCCGGCTTCCCCGCCGCCCAAGGAGCCGAAGATCGGCAACGAGGGATGCCAGCCCTGCTGCCCCGCTGGAACCCCACCTCCACGGCCCTGCGCCCGCTCCCTCCTCCACGGCGCCTCCACCGCGCCCAACAACGACCAACGGGCGCACGACCTCTTCCACGGCGACGGCGGTCCGCCCTCTGCACCGCGCCCGTGCCTCGCGCCGGCGCCCGTCTGCGCCACGCTCGGCGCGCTCACCGCCCGCACAGGCCCGCCAAGCCCAGATCGAGCCCGACGGGCCCCAGAACGCGAGCACGGGCGAGGTCCTCGTCGCCGATGGCGCCCGCGCGCCACATCGACGCCGGAAGTCCCCGCCGGCCTCCAACTTCGCCCGAGCTCGCCGGCTCGGCGTCCCCATCCCCGACCGCCGCCGCCCCCACGGGCCGGTCCGCCTCCTTTCTAGCACGAGAAGGACCTCCCCCCCCCCCCGACCACCGTCATACAAGTCTTGTTTACCATGAGAGGTGCTGATAATTTTTTTAAATAGATGGTCGGTAAAATCTTGCTCTGTCGCACCCTCTATGGTCCAACTCGTCACCAGAGAGTTGTCAGCGTGAAACATGTTAGCGTTACCGACGAAGGAGGCAATGCTTGCCAACGACTGAAGGACGTCCTAGGGGAGCGGAGGGAGGCAGGGATTGTGACCGGAGGATGCGGACGAGCAATTTTGGCTAGTTGGGTTTGACCTAATGGAGTCCGCTGATGGAAAAGGGCTAGTACAATCCACATAATACACTTCAACAATAACAATAACAAGCTTCCTGAAATTGATCTCGGCCTTCCAGCATGTCCATCACTTACCTGCAAACTATGCTCCGGAGAAGAACGTACAGGGTTCTTTGTTCAGTGTTCATCTTATGAGTGGAGGATGTAACAGCCCAAAAATTGAAACCCTAAAATTCCGTATAAAATTTTCACTTTTTGCTTCATACATGCATCATTGCATCATGGCATCCTCACTACATTGTTAAGATTCAACCAAGGTTGTGGCAACATCTACAAAACAAATGCTAGAAATGGTTGTAAACCAAATGTGCTGTTTTGTTGAACACAGCTACAAATAACAAAACCATATTTGTCAAGGAAGTTCCAAGAGTTTAAATATTGTTGTTGCCCTTGCTCCAAAATGTTAGAGGAGCAACATTTTGGAAATTAGCAAAAATTGCCACCATTGAGACACTATGAACAAAAGGGGTACAAAACAATTTATCTTTAAACCCCAACTTCTGTGGAGCAACTAAGTGACAAGGGAGGCTACCCTAATTATTTCATAATTTTTGGATAAGTTCAAATGCCTCAAATAATTCAAATACAGCTGCTGTTATTATTTTAAAACAGGAAGGGACCGATTTGTAATTCCAGGAGGACCTGTACGTGATGGAAGATTTTCTGCCAGGGGCCTAATCGCAAAACCGTCGTCTTCTTCGCTGTAGCGACCGAGCAGAGCAGCTCGGCCGCACCAGCTCGACGCCCCTGCTGCGCGACGACCACGCCGGGGCCCCCTCCTCTGCCTCACCCCTGCGAGGAGCACGCCGCACCCGAGCCCCACTCTCTCCCCTCGAGATTTTTCCCCTCCCGTGCCCTAGCTCCCTCTCTCTCCTCTCAGGCACCGCCGCCGCCATGGCCGTGAGCCCGCCGACGATGTGGAGCTCCCCATCCTGAGTGAGGACCACCGACGAGTCCGCCACGCCGTGCTGTTTCCCCACGTCGAAGCAATCGATCCGGGAGGCCCCGAATCGCCGCCGCCGTCATCATCCCCTCCGCCCGCCGCCGAGCTCCGCCGCGCTCGAATTCGGCCCCGTCGAGCCACCTCCGGCCACTTCGTCGACTTGCCCGAGTTGTGGTGAGCCCTTGGCCCGAGCTGGCCCCTTCTCCCTCCCTCTCAAGCCCTAGCTCGCCGTAGCCACACGCCACCGTCGTCGGAGTCCATCGCCGTGCCCGTGCGTGACTGCTCTTTTTTTTCTCTGTTCGAGTTTTTCTTTTCCAACCGGAGACTCCGGCCCAACTCCGGTGCAACTCCGGACTGGGTCCAGTGGCTGCCATTTTGGGCTGAGATTTTGGTGGACCGGAAACTCCGGCCCAAGAGCACTTGTGGACCGGAAATTCCGGCCTGGACAGAAAAGTTTGCAAGTTTCTTTTCTTTTTCCCTCTCGATAGCACATGTCCCCGCTCCCCCTCCCGCGTGTAGAGTATCGACTCCGATGATTCCAGCATATCCATCCCCTTCCGCGGTCGGGTACTTAATTCATTTCATCGTTGGAATTAAATAATTAAAAGAAAAATTTAAGAGAGAAAATTATAAAAGTAATAACTTTTCACCGGGACCTCAGAAAAATGTGTTCGTTATATCAAAATGCTCAGAAAACATGAGTGATCCAAAATCTTATCATCATGCATCATCGATCACAATTACAATAATGTGCTCTAGTAGTAATGTAATCATTAAGTTTTAATATGGGGTTTCTTCCAATTATGCAATAAATATAACGGGGACCCCATTTAACTTGTTGGTCATGTTTAAAGTTTCTAGGGTGCATTTAAAATGTCATATCATCATCCTTGTATGCATTGCACAATTGCCATGTGTTGATTGCTCTTCCGGTGTTTTTGTGCATCGGTAGATCAAGGAGGTGAAGTGCCACCCCCGTCTTGTGACGATCCGTACTACCAGCCGTATCAACAAGGCAAGCGTAATCCCCCCTCTGAGCATATCTTATCCTATGTTTCCGCAAATATTTTCTCCACTATAATATTGCATGCGGTTCTAAATGTCAACTTTTGTCGGATTAGAGTATCCTATAGTTGCATTAATTTCCCTATGCCAATATCTGTTTCCCCTCCTATTATCCATAGGTTTGTGTTGTTGGCCTGAGATACTAAACTATGCTATGTGATGCTTAGCCATGCCTAGTTATATGCATAGCTGTACGATGGATATATGTGTTGTTGGAAACAGGTGTGAAATGTGAGATGATGGTGGAGAATGTGGTGACAGGTGATAAGATGCTAAAAGGTGGGGATGAGAGGCCACTGTGGTTGTGGTGCTTTGTCTCGTTCTCGCCGCCTAGGTGCGAGTTCTTTACCTCCCGAACCAAGACTGAGCGTGCAACCATGCGTGAGGCCTATGCATTCGCAGTGCAGGAACCCTCATAGACTAAATAACTCGAGCGGGGCTAGCCAGGGTCCTCTAGTTTGGCTTCCATTTGCGCGTGCGTGATGGTGGTGAGACTGAGATGAGGATGGTGGTGTTAGGAAAATGAGTGGCTGTGGGGCGGGGTGTTGTGATCCTGGCAGTCCTACCGCCACTGATGATCCTGGAAAGTCCTTAACGAGGGAGAAGTCGACACCGCTCCCACCCAGCCGGTTCTCCAAGGAAGAGAGCTAAGCAGGTAATGGGCCGGACGGTACGCGTGGCAAACATTGTACACCCCTGCAGGGTTAAATCTTTTCGAAAAGCCGTGTCCACGGTTAAGGACAACTTGGGAAAGGACGATAAGATCATAGAATAACTTTAACGGAATGATTAAAAACTGGGTACTAGAGGTACCACTCAAGATTGTAAGGTGAGCTTCCTCGAGGGTGATTCGGGGAGGTGCCTTTGATGAACAGGTACAGTGGTTGATGTGAGAAAGGTGATGAAAGAAAGAGTACTTCTTACCTCTTTTGAAAATATTCTGAATAGTCGATGCCTTGAGTTATGTTTTCATAAATAAAATCAGCTTTATGCAAAAAGCCATAAACTTTGAAAGCCTCATCGAGCTAAAGCTCTATATAATCTTGCGAGTTCGTCGAACTCAACGTCGTTTGTTTTGTTTCAGAGGAGGACTTCACCGACCTCGAAGGTGGGTTCTTTGTGGACGTCGACGAGTAGTCTGGGGTTCCCAGGTGGCAGCTTGGGACATCCTGGAACAGCTGGCGCTGTGATGTTTATCTGTAGGCCTCTTAGGCCATATTTGGATCTTGTTGTTTAGAACAACCTAATTTGCTTCCGCTTGATGTAATGTTGGGTCTGTGACCTCTGGTTGTCATTTGCTATCTTTCTCTATTATAAGAGTTGAACTATATGATTTGTGTCGTAGAGTCTGTGATGTGCCAGTTGTTCCACAAGTCTTGGTCTCTCTATTATGCATTGAGGGTTGTGCCTGTGTTAAGGCATCAATCGGGGTGTTGCGTTGCCGATGATCCATTCCGAGCAACGCCTGCCAAAGGTTTTGGCCGGGGATTGGTAAACCCGTAACCTCCGGTTGTATCGCTTAACCGGTGACACACAGCATCACTGTATAACAGTCAGGTCAGGGCGCCACAAGTTGGTATCAGAGCAGTACTGCCTGTAGGAAACCCTTCTACTGGTCGATGTTGAGTCTAGTGTTTGTGAAAATATTTTTAACCTAAAAATGAGTTGTGAAAACCATCTTAGGATTCTTTTTACTCCTTATCTGGTTACCCTCTAATCTCGGAGCAATCTTACCTCGATTTGAGTTAAAGGTTTTACTTCTCACCTGTTACTTCAAAATGATTAGAAACGGGGTGGGTTCGACCTTTAGTGTTATGTGTCACGTTGCTCCCGCTGCGTTGCAATCCCAAATCAACTCAGATGTTTCTACCGAGTTAATCTTTGATCCTTTCTTTGGGTTTTAACCCACGGACTTGAACATAAGGTCCCGGATTGTGCCAACTAGAGTGTGTTAAGTTGTGATTTCTTAACTCTCACTAGTAGCACATGATGCTGATCTTTGACCCAAGTTCTATCTTGTTGTTTTCCTTCTCGCAAAGTATTATCGTCCCTAGTCTGTGTACTTGTGTAGACGCTAATGCTATTGTTCGACCATTCGGAGAAAGATACTAACGTGTCATTGTCAAATCTCCAGAATGGCTCGAGGAGGTCGTGGAGGCCGTGGTGGTCGCGGTAACCACAATGATGATGAGGATGATCTGCCGCCACCACCCTCGATGGCTGAGGTCTTGATGGCCATTGAGGAGAACCGTGGGCGCAATGAGCGCTTGCTTGAGCAGTTGGTGCAGCAGAATGCACGGAGGAACGAGTGCAACACTCTCACTGAGTTCCTGCGTTCCAGCCACCCACTTTGCTGATGCTAAGGAGCCACTGGAAGCTGATGATTGGCTTCGTGCTTTGGAGCGCAAGTTCTCCGCGCTGCATGTCCCATTGGCGAGCAAGTCAACTTTGCCACCTATCTCTTGGTTGGTGCTGCTGGCTGTTGGTGGGAAGCCATGTGGCTTTGTTTCCAGCCAACCATGTCTTCACCTGGGCTGATTTCCGCACTGCCTTCCGAGCGGAGTACATTCCCAGCCGATCATGGACTTGAAGAGGAGGGAGTTCCTGGATTTGCAACAGGGACGGATGGACCTCCGCACTTATGGTCGTGAGTTCAACCATCTCTCTCGTTACGCCCCAAGGGACGTGACCAATGATGCTGACAAGCAAGAGCTGTTCCGCAAGGGTCTGAATCCGCAGCTCCGCTATGAGCTATTGCCCTTCAGGTTCCAGACCTATCAGGAGCTGTTCAACCAGGCTTTTACTCTTGAGCAAGGAAGAAAGGAACTTGAAGCTTCCAAGAGGCCCGCACATGGGGACCACCAGAGTTCCTCGGGTTCTGAGAGCAAGAAGCGCAGGGTGTTTGTCCCTACAGCGCCGTACCTCGTGCTCCCTTCATGCCGAGGCAGCAGGATATAGGCCACCTCCTCCGCGCCCACTACTTCGACACTTGGGATAGGCGGGAGTGGGTACCGTCCTATGCTACCTGCTCCACCTGGACTCACTTGCTACACCTGTGGCCAGGCTGGTCACTACTCCAGGGAGTGCCCCCAGAAGGCACCTCTCGCGATAACTCCTGCACGAGCCCCTGCCACTCCAACTGGCAAGGCTGGACCTATTGTGCGTGGTCGCCTGAACCACGTCTCTGCTGAAGAAGCTGAAGAGACCCCGGCGTTCTTATGGGTGAGTTACGAATCAACGGCAATACAGCTACAGTTTTGTTTGACTCTGGAGCATCGCATTCATTCATATCCATAGCTTTTGCAAAAGACCACAAATACCGTTCGAGAAAATGAGCCATCCCTTGGTGATTGCCACTCCTGGCTCCAAATGGCAAACCGATGGGGTTACTCCTGAGGTCCAGATTAATATAGGTTCCTTGTCTTTCCTTATGCCTTGGTAGCTCTGAAGTCCAAAGGCATTGATGTCATATTGGGCATGAACTGGCTAACCAAATATCAGGCTAATCTCGACTGTGCCGCCAAGACCATTACTGTGACCGCTCCTTCCGGTGACATTGTGAAGTATTGGCCTGCAACATCAATACCTCCGTCCGCCGTCGTACCCCGCTCACCTGAGATTCTCCTTTGCTTTATGGAAGGCGAATCCCCTCCTGAAATCCAGGACATACACGTGGTGTGTGACTTCCCGGATGTGTTCCCGGAAGAATTGCCTGGCATGCCTCCTGACCGAAGTGTGGAGTTTGTCATAGAGCTACTTCCCGGTACCGCTCCAATTTCCAAGAAGCCCTACCGTATGCCGGTGGAAGAGTTGGCTCTGTTGAAAGAGCAAATTGATCAGCTGTTAGCAAGGAGTTCATCCAGCCTAGCAGTTCACCTTGGGGTTGTCCGGTACTCTTTGTCAAGAAGAGGGATTCTACCGTGCCTCGTCTAGTCTCTGACTATCGACCGTTGAATGCGGTGACAATCAAGAACAAGTATCCTATTCCTCGCATCAATGATCTGTTGGATCAGTTAGCTGGTGCAACGGTATTCTCCAAGATGGATCTGAGGTCAGGCTACCATCAGATAAAAATCAGAAAGGAGGATATTCCAAAGACGGCATTTGTTACTCGTTATGGCTCATATGAGTATACCGTCATGTCCTTTGGTCTCACAAATGCCCAGCTACTTTCATGAGGCTCATGAACTCTGTCTTCATGGATTATCTTGACAAGTTTGTCGTCATTTACATTGATGACATCTCATCTATTCCAAAACCAATGAAGAGCATGAGGAACATCTTCGTTTGGTTCTGACAAGACTTCGAGAACACCGCCTCTATGCCAAGTTCTCCAAGTGTGAGTTTTGGTTGGATAATCTCATCTTCCTTGGTCATGTGATATCCGCTAATGGTGTGGCTGTCATTCCTGACAAGATTCAGTCCATTCTGGATTGGAAAACTCCAATGTCAGTCAAGGACATTCGTAGCTTTCTCGGATTGGCGGGTTACTACCGCCGATTCATCGAAGGTTTCTCCAAGATAGCCAAGGCCCTGACTGACCTTCTCAAGAAGGATAAAAAGTTTGTATGGTCGGCCGAAGCTGAAGAGAGTTTCAAACACTGAAAGCCAAGCTCACGTCCGCTCCTGTGCTTGTCCTGCCGGACACAAGCAAGGATTTCGTCGTCTTCTGTGACGCCTCTCTACAAGGCTTGGGTTGTGTATTGATGCAAGATGGCCATGTGGTGGCTATGCTTCTCGCCAACTTAAGCCGCATGAGCTCAACTACCCAACTCATGATCTAGAACTTGCCGCGGTGGTCTATGCTTTGAAGCAATGGAGACCATACCTGTTTGGTAACCGTTGCGAGATCTTCTCGGATCACAAGAGTCTGAAGTACCTCTTCACCCAGCCGGATTTAAATCTCAGGCAAAGGCGTTGGTTGGAGTTAATCACGGACTACAATGTGAGTCTGAACTATCAACCCGGCAAAGCAAACGTCGTGGCTGACGCGCTAAGTCGGAAGTCCTATTGCAACAATCTGATGATTGAAAAGGCCCAACCTGCCCTTCATGAAGAGTTCTCCCGTTTGAACTGGAAATTGTTCCCTCCGGCTACCTTGCAAATCTGGAGATCAAATCTACTCTTGTAGACCAGATTAAGGATGCTCAAACTCGTGACAAGGGTATTCAGAAAATCAAGAGAACATTGCTAGCGGGAAGGCAAAATGTTTTTCTGTCAATGAATCCGGAGTTGTTTATTTTGGTGACCGCTTGGTGTGCCAAAGAAACAAAATTGAGAGGGCTGATCCTCCAAGAAGCTCATGAATCTCCTCTCTCTATTCATCCCGGTAGTACCAAGATGTACCAAGACCTTCGACCACTATTCTGGTGGACTCGTATGAAACGAGAAATTGCCAAGTATGTTGCTGAATGCGACACCTGTCGACGGGTAAAGGCTGAACATCAAAGACCTGCCGGCACTCTTCGCCCTATTGCAGTCCCGAGTGGAAATGGGATGAAATTGGTATGGACTTCATCACCGGGTTTCCCCGATCTCAAAAGGGCAACAATGCTATTGGGTAATCATTGATCGTCTTTCCAAGGTTGCTCACTTCCTACCAGTCCGTGATGATATACGGCAAGTCAACTTGCTGACTTATATTTGGCTCGTATTGTTCCATTGCATGGGGTCCCTCTGAGGATCATATCGGACCGTGGAAGTATCTTTGTATCCAAGTTTTGGCAGAGTTTCCAAACTGCTATGGGGTCCCGTCTCAACTTCAGTACCGCCTACCATCCTCAAACTGATGGTCAGACCGAAAGAGTGAACCAAGTTTGGAAGACATGCTTCGGGCATGTGTGATCTCTTTTGGCAAGGGTTGGGAAAAGTATCTCCCTTTCGCGGAGTTCTCCTACAACAATAGCTATCAAGCTAGTCTGGGCATGGCTCCATTCGAGGCTCTATATGGAAGAAAATGCCGCACTCCTCTAAATTGGTCCGAGACCGGAGAGAGAGCACTCTTTGGTCCGGATGTGATCAATGAAGCTGAGGAGAAGGTTCGAATCATAAGAGAGAATCTGAAGATTGCTCAGTCTAGGCAGAAGAGCTACTATGATAAGCATCATCAGGAAATTCACTATGAAATTGGTGATAAAGCTTATCTCCGTGTCTCTCCCCTTCGTGGCGTTCGCCGCTTCGGAATCAAAGGGAAATTGGCCCTCGCTATGTTGGTCCTTTCACCGTTCTAGAAAAGCGAGGAGATCTTTCTTATAAGTTGGAGTTACCGGTCAAATTCCCAAATGTACATGATGTGTTTCATGTCTCCCAACTTCGCCGGTGCTTCAAGGATCCTATCCATGGGGTCAATCATGAAGAGCTAGATCTACAAGAAGACCTCACTTATCGTGAGCATCCTATCCGTGTCTTGGATGAAGCTGAAAGAAAGACCCGGAACAAGACTACCAAGTTCCTCAAAGTTCAATGGTCACATCATTCCGAGGAAGAAGCAACTTGGGAACGAGAGTCTAGTCTTCGTGAGGAGTATCCCGACTTCTTCTCGCAATCTTAGAATCTCGGGGCGAGATTCCTGTAAGGAGGGTAGAGTTGTAACAGCCCAAAAATTGAAACCCTAAAATTCCGTATAAAATTTTCACTTTTTGCTTCATACATGCATCATTGCATCATGGCATCCTCACTACATTGTTAAGATTCAACCAAGGTTGTGGCAACATCTACAAAACAAATGCTAGAAATGGTTGTAAACCAAATGTGCTTGTTTTGTTGAACACAGCTACAAATAACAAAACCATATTTGTCAAGGAAGTTCCAAGAGTTTAAATATTGTTGTTGCCCTTGCTCCAAAATGTTAGAGGAGCAACATTTTGGAAATTAGCAAAAATTGCCACCATTGAGACACTATGAACAAAAGGGGTACAAAACAATTTATCTTTAAACCCCAACTTCTGTGGAGCAACTAAGTGACAAGGGGAGGCTACCCTAATTATTTCATAATTTTTGGATAAGTTCAAATGCCTCAAATAATTCAAATACAGCTGCTGTTATTATTTTAAAACAGGAAGGGACCGATTTGTAATTCTAGGAGGACCTGTACGTGATGGAAGATTTTCTGCCAGGGGCCTAATCGCAAAACCGTCGTCTTCTTCGTTGTAGCGACCGAGCAGAGCAGCTCGGCCGCACCAGCTCGACGCCCCTGCTGCGCGACGACCACGCCGGGGCCCCCTCCTCTGCCTCACCCCTGCGAGGAGCACGCCGCACCCGAGCCCCACTCTCTCCCCTCGAGATTTTTTCCCCTCCCGTGCCCTAGCTCCCTCTCTCTCCTCTCAGGCACCGCCGCCGCCATGGCCGTGAGCCCGCCGACGATGTGGAGCTCCCCATCCTGAGTGAGGACCACCGACGAGTCCGCCACGCCGTGCTGTTTCCCCACGCCGAAGCAATCGATCCGGGAGGCCCCGAATCGCCGCCGCCGTCATCATCCCCTCCGCCCGCCGCCGAGCTCCGCCGCGCTCGAATTCGGCCCCATCGAGCCACCTCCGGCCACTTCGTCGACTTGCCCGAGTTGTGGTGAGCCCTTGGCCGGAGCTGGCCCCTTCTCCCTCCCTCTCAAGCCCTAGCTCGCCGTAGCCACACGCCACCGTCGTCGGAGTCCATCGCCGTGCCCGTGCGTGGCTGCTCTTTTTTTCTCTGTTCGAGTTTTCTTTTCCAACCGGAGACTCCGGCCCAACTCCGGTGCAACTCCGGACTGGGTCCAGTGGCTGCCGTTTTGGGCTGAGATTTTGGTGGACCGGAAACTCCGGCCCAAGAGCACTTGTGGACCGGAAATTCCGGCCTGGACAGAAAAGTTTGCAAGTTTCTTTTTTTTCCCTCTCGATGGCACATGTCCCCGCTCCCCCTCCCACGTGTAGAGTATCGAACTCCGATGATTCCAGCATATCCATCCCCTTCCGCGGGTCGGGTACTTAATTCATTTTCATCGTTGGAATTAAACTAATTAAAAGAAGAAATTTAAGAGAGAAAATTATAAAAGTAATAACTTTTCACCGGGACCTCAGAAAAATGTGTTCGTTATATCAAATGCTCAGAAAAACATGAGTGATCCAAAATCGTTATCATCATGCATCATCGATCACAATTACAATAACGTGCTCTAGTAGTAATGTTAATCATTAAGTTTTAACATGGGGTTTCTTCCCAATTATGCAATAAATATAACGGGGACCCCATTTAACTTGTTGGTCGTGTTTATAGTTTCTAGGGTGCATTTAAAATGTCATATCATCATCCTTGTATGCATTGCACAATTGCCATGTGTTGATTACTCTTCCGGTGTTTTTGTGCATCGGTAGATCAAGGAGGTGAAGTGCCACCCCCGTCTTGTGACGATCCGTACTACCAGCCGTATCAACAAGGCAAGCGTAATCCCCCCTCTGAGCATATCTTATCCTATGTTTCCGCAAATATTTTCTCCACTATAATATTGCATGCGGTTCTAAATGTCAACTTTTGTCGGATTAGAATATCCTATAGTTGCATTAATTTCCCTATGCCAATATCTGTTTCCCCTCCTATTATCCATAGGTTTGTGTTGTTGGCCTGAGATAATAAACTATGCTATGTGATGCTTAGCCATGCCTAGTTATATGCATAGCTGTACGATGGATATATTGTGTTGTTGGAAACAGGTGTGAAATGTGGAGATGATGGTGGAGGAATGTGGTGACAGGTGATAAGATGCTAAGAAGGTGGGGATGAGAGGCCACTGTGGTTGTGGTGCTTTGTCTCGTTCTCGCCGCCTAGGTGCGAGTTCTTTACCTCCCGAACCAAGACTGAGCGTGCAACCATGCGTGAGGCCTATGCATTCGCAGTGCAGGAACCCTCATAGACTAAATAACTCGAGCGGGGCTAGCCAGGGTCCTCTAGTTTGAGCTTCCATTTGCGCGTGCGTGAGTTGGTGGCTGAGATCTGAGATGAGGATGGTGGTGTTAGGAAAATGAGTGGCTGTGGGGCGGGGTGTTGTGATCCTGGCAGTCCTACCGCCACTGATGATCCTGGAAAGTCCTTAACGAGGGAGAAGTCGACACCGCTCCCACCCAGCCGGTTCTCCAAGGAAGAGAGCTAAAAGCTAGGTAATGGGCCGGACGGTACGCGTGGCAAACATTGTACACCCCTGCAGGGTTAAATCTTTTCGAAAAGCCGTGTCCACGGTTAAGGACAACTTGGGAAAGGACGATAAGATCATAGAATAACTTTAACGGAATGATTAAAAACTGGGTACTAGAGGTACCACTCAAGATTGTAAGGTGAGCTTCCTCGAGGGTGATTCGGGGAGGTGCCTTTGATGAACAGGTACAGTGGTTGATGTTGAGAAAGGTGATGAAAGAAAGAGTTACTTCTTATCTCTTTTGAAAATATTCTGATTAGACGATGCCATGGAGTCTTGCTTTACTAAATAAAATCAGCTTTATGCAAAAGAGCCATAAAACTTTGAGAGCCTCATCGAGCTAAAGCTCTATTTATAATCTTGCGAGTTCGTCGAACTCAACGTCGTTTGTTTTGTTTCAGAGGAGGACTTCACCGACCTCGAAGGTGGGTTCTTTGTGGACGTCGACGGGTAGTCTGGGGTTCCCAGGTGGCAGCTTGGGACATCCTGGATCAGCTGGCGCTGTGATGTTTATTTGTAGGTCTCTTAGGCCATAATCTGGATCTTGTTGTTAGAACAACCTAATTTGCTTCCGCTTGATGTAATGTTGGGTCAGTGACCTCTGGTTGTCATTTGCTATCTTTCTCTATTATAAGAGTTGAACTATAATGCTTTGTGTCGTAGAGTCTGTGATGTGCCAGTTGTTCCACAAGTCTTGGTCTCTCTATTATGCATTGAGGGTTGTGCCTGTGTTAAGGTATCAATCGGGGTGTTGCGTTGCCGATGATCCATTCCGAGCAACGCCTGCCAAAGGTTTTGGCCGGGGATTGGTAAACCCGTAACCTCCGGTTGTATCGCTTAACCGGTGACACACAGCATCACTGTATAACAGTCAGGTCAGGGCGCCACAGAGGACAACTTGAGCATCTCTGAATCTCAAAAACTTTCCTGGCTTTCAAAATGTGTCAGAGCCATACAAGAGAATGGAAATCAAATAGAATGAGCTGAAGAAACCGAGGAGTAGAAAACATTGTACAGAAATCATTCCACCTTTACAATCTCCCCGATTTCTTGTTTGGTTGGACATAAAGTTGCTGAGAATTGTATAGCTATATCAGGGTACGCACATTGTTTCCAACAACAAACATAACTTGATATCAGAATATCATCACAATGCTCCCCACAACATACAACCACCGTCGATCCACCAACCGACAAGGCACGACTCTGTTGAGATTACACTGCTTCTGCATTCCTACGACCTAGAAACTGGTTAGAACTGAGCAACCAGATATACCACTGAAGGTCCGCAAAACAATGGCGAATGACTGTTATTTGACCACTGAGAATTCAGAAACGACACTTCCGACAGTAACAGAGACATCAAACGACACTAAATGACCAGCTTGCTGCTAAGCAGCTACATACGACCTCACAGAAGCAAACTGACTCCAACATAAAAGCTAAGCTGAGCATGCTCTACGACTTCAAAGGCAGCAGTGCCACCAGAACATGCGGCTCCCACTCTGTTGCTCCAGCTTACTGCTTAGGATAGAAGGCCTGGACCTGCTGCTCCAGCTGCATTGGAAAACAGAACATGTCAGTTCTGTAAACCATTAACAAAAGCTTGCATCATAAGAACATGAGCTTAAAACATGAAGTCTATCAATGCTGTGAAAAGTTGAGAGACCACACTAGTGACCTTTTCAAGAAACATGAACCTAAGATTCAGACATCACATAAACCCCAAATAGCTATCAGTCCACAAAGGTTTTCGACTCAGATTTCAAGTAGTCCTAAATACTGCTCTAAACACCAAGTGGTGCCTCTTAAGTACAATTCACAGTTAGCACTGAAAATGCCAATGAGATTTACATACAAATAAATGAAGATGGCATGTCCATGTTTGTTTATCTTCCACACTTATTGCTAGTAATTTTAATGTCTGTCAGGCAAACTAACTGCATTCATTTCATTAACATGCTTTTTGTTTGTCGTTCTGTAGCAAACTAACCGAATCCATTTCATTAGCATATTTTCTGTCCGGTTTAATATTTTGCATACCAAGCAAAATTTGGAATAAAAATATTTCCTTCGAAGATGGCTACTCCAGTTCACTAAAATTCTCCTGGAAGTTTGACCAAAGTTTTAGAAAAAATAAGGTTACTACCTGAAGCATGGTCTGAAACTTGCTGCGCAGATCATAGAAATCATTCCTCACAGCATCCAGCGTCTTCACGCACCTGACATGCAAAACACTTCAGTAAGTTGTGAAGTCCCTTTCCATTAGCAGCTCACGGAAGGAACATGTTAATAATTACTGAAAAATGATCATGGCCGCTACAGTTTGACTCCATAAAAACAAATTTTGCACTACCAGGATTATCTTAACAGTTGCTGAGGGGTCCACTGAAAATTATCTCAGAGATTCGAGGGGTAACTGTTACAAAAGACAACACCTCTGTTCTGAAAGTAACATCAATTGGCAGACTGAAACATCAAAAAGTTGTAGGTTCATTTACTGGATAGTTGTGCAATATTCAGAGAAGATGGTGAAACTTATGTTTCCTTTCAAGGATCTGAATGCTATAATGACTTCTGGGCATACTGCCAGTGCTGTAAAGAAGAGCCGGGTGTTTTCTTTCAATTGTAATTTAAACATGTGTGGAATAGTTCCTACACTTAATATAACATTCTTAAATTATACAGTTGAGTAGGAAACTGTACTGGAACAGTTACATCCTAACCCAACAAGCTCAATAGAGTCAGCCAAAGCTTTCTGTCTCTAAAGACTGAATACAATTTTCAGTTACAAAAGTGATGAACATGCAATTGCATCGATAAATACTCTGATACATTTATAATAAGGAGATACGTTAAATTAGATGAGTCAAATCACAAATCACACTAGGCCACATTCAGTATGAAGATTTCAATAAAACAATGATAGAAAGTACAATACTCTGACATAATGGTACAACATACTTACCCATCTCTGCTCTTCTCCTGACAAAACTCACGGAACTGCATGCAGGTGTTCTTCACTCTCTGAGCACCAACACTGCAACATGCAATACATTACAATCAGGAAAGTAGCACCAAATTGCTTTAATAAATAAGAAGGAAAAATAGTAGTTATTTCCCTTCACTGCTGCATCTCAATCAAATACAAATATAAACCATGATTATCCATATATGAGTTAACAAGTCAATTAAATACAATTAAGAAAGCCCAATGTAAGCAAACACATGTAGACATATTGGCTTACAAACTTTGATTCCATAAAAATCACATGGTTACCACAAATAACATGAATCTAAATTGATTAGGCAATGGAGGGTTCGTGAATCATAATATTAGTTTCTAAGCACAATAATATTAGTTTCTAAGCATAAACAATAGTTTCCATAATAATTTTATTTTCCTAATATTTAATGTTTAACTCTAGCAAATCTTTTGCATAAAGCTACAAATCCATGGTTTGTAAATCAATATCATTACAACATGCCCCCAAACACAAAAAGTATTTTCTGTTTATGGTCCGAAACAAAGGCGGGGCATGCAAAACTATCCAAGTTTAACACACTACAATGGCGGAACCGATGTCAACCCCAAAGAAATTAATTAGAAGAACCACTTAACATGGAAGAATCTGAGTGCTACTCCTTGAGCCATCCAACTTGTGCGAAGCGGCTCATATTTCTCAGATCTAGAGCATAAAACACTAAAATGGCCAAATGGTCTGTCGGGTCTGCAATGACCAAACAATTTGTAGGATCTAAGTAATAAAAAGGACAACGACAAAATGATTTTTGGATCTAAATCAAGGTAAAACGGCCAAACCGTTTGCTGGATCTACAACGGCCAAATGGTTTGTCGGATCTAAATCACAAAACAGTAAAACAACAAAATGATTTGTTGGATCTAAAACATGAAACAGTACAACGGCCAAACGGATCTCAACATCTCCCCAAATTGATTGGAAAATGCCACCGATGTGTACGGAACTTAACGCTCCCCATATTGAAATGGAACAATGTCAATCTATACTCTTTGGGCCATCCGATCAACGCGGGAAATGGATCGCGTTCACCGGATCTACTTCATAAAACACTACAAAGATCAAACGGACGATAATTCTCCCCCAAAATGACCGGACGCCTAACAACGAATCTACCTCCTTCCATTCTATGGGGATCAAATGCCCATATTTGGGCCACCAACAACAACCATCGTCCCTATGCTACTGCAGAAACACATATGAGCAGAACATAAAAAGAAGAAAAGAGCCTCACCTTGCACTGCTCCCTTTGAGCTGATGCACAAAAGCATCCACCTTGTCGAAGTCCACACATGGCTTTTCCCTGCACACACACACAGCAACCGAATCCCCAAGCAAGGAATCAGATAACTGATCGCGCAGAACATTACAAGCGACGGAGCAGAGGAAGCACACTTACAGCAGCTTGGCGAGCTCGCCGATGATCCGCTCGCCGTCCTCGCAGAAGAGCGTGACGACCTCTGCAACGAAGTCCGGGGCGCTCCCGTCCTGGAGCATCTGCAGCTGCTGGAACTGATCGTCCAGCAAACCCTAACCCCCCAAATAAACGGAAAGCCAAATTCCCCAACAATATCGAGTTAGCCATCCACCTCAGGAGAAACTAAAATTCCGCACAAATGACACCGAAATAGTAAGGCGCTCACCGTGGCGAACATGTTGGACATGAGGGTGTTGAGCTGCATCGCGGCCGCCATGGGTACCGGAAGCGAGGACTGGAGCTAGCGAGTAGGAAGCTAAGCGAGGAGAGGACAGAGGAGCCGCGCCGATGCGGTAATGGAAGTAGGAATTGATGGTGATTGGGACTGGGTGGGTGCGGTATATATAGGGGAATTGGATTCCCAAGCCCCCCATCGAAGTTGGAAGTGGACGGCTAGACTTGCTCCGCTCTTAACTACTCTTTATTGCTCCCATTTGTCTTATTGTTCTATTATAAAAAAGAAACATGAAAACATCTTTTCTCATATGAGAATGCCAAATTTTGATTTATTTTTGGATTATTTTCAAACCATTTAGGAGTCTATTTGACTAGTTGAATGTAAATATTTATTTGGATGCCTTTTATTTACCTTTCTAATCTTAGAATATATATATTTACGCAGTAATGGCAAGGGAACGGTTATCGTCCATTGTTTGGAGATCGTTTAATATGATTGATGGGACGCGTGAAGAGTTTCATTCTATACATTTTAAGCCTTAAACCGAGTTGATTGCTTAATATGATTGGTGGGATGTAGAATAGTTATCATTTCATACATTTTAAGGCTTAAACAACGACGATTATTCATAGAGTTTCATTTAATTCCTTTTAAGTTCTAAACCGGATCGGTTGTTTATATATTGCTTAATACGATAGATAGGATGTAGGAAGAGTCTCATAATTCAGACCATAAGCCTTAAACCTCTTCGATTTTTTATAGATCATGTTATTTTAATTTGGATTACTTAATTTTATTGGATACGTCTAGTTATACTTTCCTTGGATACCTCTTGTGTACCAGCTTTATCAATCGAAATAAGGAAATTTTTATTATGCATTTAAATATGAAGAACACAAATCCACCTCTCAAAATGTGTTCACATGATTATCTACAGTAATATGCACATGAAGAAAATATACATGCTAAATATTGTAAATATTGTTAGTGGTTACTCACTCTGTTTCACAATCTAAGATGTTTTAGATGTTTCACATGTTGTCTAGATTCGGACTAAAAGGAATGAACATATACACTAAAACATGTCTAGATACATGTGTATACATGTAAATGTGTAAAATGCCTAAAACATCTTATATTATGGAACAGAGGAAGTAGTTATTAGCATATATCGATGGCTCTCCTATAACTTCTTTTCGAATGAAGAATCATCTAATAGTATATTGGGGCAAAAATGTTGTGACATAAACTATAGCTAATAATATGGATGAATGACTATCATGTTTGTCTTTTGACAGTTCTGAATTATTAAATTTTCGAAAACCTGGTTCCAGAATACCATTGGTGTGGATCAATGGTGGCCGGCCACTGGTATGCTTTCTTCTATAAGAAATTTCCTACGAGTGAAGGTAATACAGTCGTGCAATATCCACTACTCTTTAGGAAACCATTTCCATATGGATGTTTCAATACATTACCAGCTTGGAACAACACATTTGATAACATGTGCAAGCACTAGAAAATTAATTAACTAATTTTTGTGTGTAAAAAGCATTCATGGCATCGATATGTATGAACTTAGTACGGGGAGACCAATGGAATCACACTAATCAAGAAACAATGGAATTTTACAAAAATAAATGTGAATGAGAAATAATAATTGGCATCATGGAATCTTTGGATTTTATTTTAATATGCTTTAGTGAAGCTACGTGGATGGTAAAATTAGTTGGATAACCTTTATATTAAACATTTTTATTTTTATATGCTACTTTTTAGCTTAAGCGCTAGTGTGCACAAGTAGATTTTTTTATACATGTATGCCTGGTTTAAGTTGTAATAGTATGATTTGATCAAAAATCAATTGGTATTTGAAGATCACGTCAGTTTTTGCATAGTTTTATTTGTAGTATGTAGGCATAGTTTAGTTGGGTGTCTTCTAGTTTCCTTTATCCTTTTATTTTGTTTGTGTTTTACAATTTAGCTTTCAACTTAGTTTAAGCGGTTGGATTTAGTGATAGTGTACCTTATATTTTTTTATTAAACAAGTTGTTATTGTTTCACGCAAAAGAATATGTTTACATCACATCTAAAATAAGATCCACCTCCTCATTAACATGATCATTTAATTATCTATATTTCTAAGCACAAGAGCAAATGAGGTTCGGATTACCGGAAATGTTAAGTATTTTATACGTGTGGATGGATTTCTCCCTTCCTTATATAGTTTATTTAAGAAATCATAGTCTGGTATATGTTTTCTAAAAATATTAATATATACAACAAACATGAATAATATTTATGTTGAAGTGCCAATCGATACATGACATGTGATGTTTTCTGGATAACAATAATTAACCGATTCGGTGCATGACATTTGAGGGCGAATATTGGTCGATCAATAACAATGTAGCTATATCATTGTGGGTTCTTATTGGTTACCTTTGCAAATACGGCAATAGTCGTGCGACATAAGCGACAAATTGAAATGGTCAGACAATATCTAACCGTACAATGTCTATACATCCAAGATCATTTTTTTCTAATTAACATGTTTACGCAAATATTCTAATTAATTCATATGTTAAATTCAACAATAACATATTTGTCCTTATTTACAAACACTGCAAAAAAAAGGACATTTGTTCCTTCATAATAGGTGGAATATCATGTTGCATCCATCATTATGAACGTATAATGGTGGACATCATGGTGATCAAATAAGACCTGCAAAAATATGAATTCACCATATACAAAGAAAAGAGAATTATATATAATTTCAAATTAATCAAGAATTTTATGGCAAGTGAGAAGTGAATGGGTACTAAAAGTGAGCTTTCCTCCATGGTGAAAATCTCTCTTTAGTGTCCAGGATGAGTTCAGCTTGTCGTGGTCGAGTACTGGATAGTACACGGCCAAATCCACATACCAGATGCTTTGTCAGGGTCAAACGCGCGTGGCAACGGCGAATTACGTTTGGAAGTCCAAGGCACCGCTCAAGTGCAAGTTGTTTGTCTGGCTCGCGCTCCAGCACCGCGTCTGGACGTCGGACAGACGCAGGAGGCACGGTTTGCACACCGACACGGCGAGCTGTTTCACCTGCTTGCAAGAGGAGGATACGATCGAGCACATATTGGTGGAGTGCGTGTATGTCACGGTGGGCGTTCGGGAATTCCCGAAATTTCGGGACGAGAAATTTGGGAAAAACAAAGTTCGGGATTCACAAATTGACTCCCGAATTTACATGCGAAAATTTGATTCCCGCCATTCGGGATTCGGGAATTTCGGGATCGGGATCGGGATCGGGAATTCCCGGATATCCCGAAGTTCAGAACAAAGAAAAAATGACAGCAAAAGTTTCAGATTTCGACAGCATTTCAGCAGCATTTCACCAGCATTTCGGCAGTATTTCAGCATAAAACAAGACAACCATAATATCAATTGAGCCGGTGGTGCAGCTTGCGTCGTCGAGCCGGCGGTGCAGCTTGCGTCGGGTCGGGGAGGATGGAGGCGTCAGGGAGGGGAGGATGGAGCGCTGCGTCGGCTCGTCTCCTTCGTCTCGTCGTCGGGTCGCGGGGACGTGGAAGACGTCGGTCGCCGGTCCGGCGGTCCTGCCGTGTTACGGCTGGGGCCTGGCCGCCTAGGGAAGTTGAGGGCACCGGCCGCTGGTGGAGTTTGGCGTGTGGAAGCGCCGGCCGAAGGTGCGCCGGCGGCTGACCTGCGCAGCCGCACGCCCGCACCGGCGCTGCGGCAGCTGCTCGCGGTCGGGTAGGGGACTGGGAACTGGTCAACTGGTGAGATTGGAGATGGAGAACTAGGTCACACATCTAGATGGAGGTGGGATTGGGCTCATGGGCTGAATACACTGCGGCACGCACCTGGGCCTCTAGGCTTTTCTGTTTTTTCGGGATATTCGGGATGTTTGGTTTTCATCACACCAATCCCGAATTTCCCAAAATAATTTCGGGAAATCAGATCACCTTCCCGAGAATACGATCGGGATATTCGGTTCGGATCGGGAAATTCGGGATTCGGGATCGGGAAATATGCCCACCGTGACGTGTATGCAAGGGAGGTCTGGCACGGCTGCTTCCAGCGACTGCAGATTGGAACGAGGATACCTGAACCAGAGGCTACGCTCGAGCCTTGGTGGTTACTAGAGAGAGCGAGGTTCGCTAAGAGAGAGAAGAAGAAATTTGACACGCTGGTCACACTTGTTTGCTGGTCGGTGTGGAAGCAGAGGAACGCCCGGGTGTTTCATAACATCAACCAGCAGTGCTCTACCCAAGTTCTGACGGATCACATCTTTGATGAGCTTCAGTCTTGGTTGAGTACGGGTGTTGAGGTGGAGGGAGTAACCTAGATAGGAGAGAGTAGGTTTTTAGTGTTTGGTGTTGGTGTGTGCCGTGACCTTGTTCGACAAGGATCCGGTATCTTGTAAACTTTTTGCTGCCTTCTATATAAATATGGTGCGCCTTTGGCGCACTCGCAAAAAAAAAATCCTTACCTTTTAATTTATTCCATGGATTGGGGGGGGGGGGGGGGGGGGGGGGGGGGG